>JAKCPI010011373.1:0-11366 GCA_023213315.1 Euborellia annulipes
TTTTTTGGATTCAGGGGACCTCAAAACGTGAAGATCCATCAAAATCTCGACATCGAATTTTTGACATGAAACCAATACTTTCTCTCTTATATTAACATATATATATAGAGGTAAGAGAAAGTAAAATCTGGTGGTGACTGGCGCACAGCACACAACTTTCTCTTACCTTCGGTAATCGAAAGTTGTGTACTGTGCTGTCACACCAGATTTTTTGTGTCGACATGTATTTAGTTTCCGACAGTAGGGTACAATTGAATTCAAGATGTAAAATTTATAAGTATGGGAAAATATTTATATTTTGATACCATGGCAACCATTTCTCCTATCTTTTCTATGGAGTACAAGAGTAAAGTGGTCTTCAGAAGATTTCAATCACAAAATGAGAATATACATTTTATAGAGAATCTAAAAAATAATTGATTTTTGAATTTTAAAAAAAATCGTTGGGGCAAATTTTGAGAAAATCGAAAAAAACTGAAAAAGTGAATCAGTAAAGTACTAGTACTTTTTGGTCGATTTTGTTCAAAAGCTTCGTGTCACGTCCCATGGGGGTGCCTAACTTAAATATAAAATTTCAACTTCCTAGCTCTTTTCGTTCTTGAGATATTTTGTTCACAGACACACAGACAGACAGACAGACACACAGACACACACACAGACAGACCATGTCGCAAAAACCACTTTTTTGGATTCAGGGGACCTCAAAACGTGAAGATCCATCAAAATCTCGACATCGAATTTTTGACATGAATCCAATACTTTCTCTCTATATATATATTACATATATACATAGGTAAGAGAAAGTAAAAACAGATCAGCACAATCAACAAGCAGAATATAATCAAAACAGTGACGTCATACATTTCGAGCTTTTTTTTTTTAAACATTCACACTTTTTCTCATTCACACTCACATTCACACACTCATTCACACAGTCTTTTCGGCAACTTAGGCCATTTAAGACTTTAAACGATATCCGTTAATGAGTATTATACATATTGGGGTCCAGGCATTTTTATTTAAGTCATTTGGTATCCAAATGCCTTAAATAAAATTATCGGACTGCCTGGGGTCCGAACACGCGACGTTCGGTTTAGAAGGTAGACACGCCACCAACTACTCCAAGCCCCGTGGGCCATTTCGAGCTATTTTGAACTTCTTTTCAAAATATTCAAAATTTTCATTTACATAAATCTTTATATTAAAAATAAAAAAAAAAAATTATCGAAATTTTGGAATAAATAGCGATAATCCGATGTGTGATTGTGCATTAATATAAACTATTATCTTTATTATAACTTGATAACCTCAAAAGGTTCCTTCATAAGTAAATGTTTTATTCCCTCAGGAACATATCCAAAATTTAACTTCGCCGCTCTCTCTCTCTCTCTCTCCGTCACTCATTTATTTATTATAGATATATGGTAGGTAGTAATTTCAGAAATCCATAATTTAACTTTCTAATAACCTGGATTGGTAATTGAGATCAGAAAGAAGAGGAGGAGGTGGCTGTCTAAACAAGATGAATATATTACTCGCAGGTCATCGTAATTCTGTCCAACGAGAGTGAAATACAAACACCCTCTGGGCTCAAATCTCTCTCTCTCTCTCTCTCTCTCTAATTTGAATCTGTCTAATTAATTCAGAAATCATCATCTTAAATATGAAGAATATTTTTTTTCTTTTAAAAGAAAAATTAATTTTTTTTTATAGTTTTTTATGTAAATTTTATGAAAAGATGTCCACCCGAAAATTTCCCGAGGCTTATATAATATTAAAAAGTTAAAATTCAATACCTACAGAAACTGAATAAATTAAAAAAAATAAAAATAAAAATAAAAATCTGGTGTGACTGGCGCACAGCACACAACTTTCTCTTACCTTCGGTAATCGAAAGTTGTGTTCTGTGCTTGTCACACCAGATTTTTTGTGTCGACATATATTTAGTTCCCGACAGTACGGAACATTTGAATTCAGATGTAAAATTTATAAGTATGGGAAAATATTTATATTTTGTTACCATGGCAACCATTTCTCCTATCTTCCCTATGAAGTACAAGAGTAAAGTGGTGCTTCAGAAGATTTCAATCGCAAAATGAGAATATACATTTTAAAGAGCATCTAAAAAATAATTGATTTTTGAATTTTAAAAAAAATCGTTGGAGCAAATTTTGAGAAAATCGAAAAAAACTGAAAAACTACATCAGTAAAGTACTAGTACTCTTTGGCCGATTTTGATTAAAAGCTCATTTTTCCGGTCCAGGAGGGTGTTTAACTTAAATATAAAATTTCAGCCTCATAGCTCAATTCCTTCATGCTTAAAATTGAACACAGACACACCCACCCACACACACACCCACACACACACCCACACACAGACAGACCATGTCGCGAAAACCACTTTTTTGGATTCAGGGGACCTCAAAACGTGAAGATCCATCAAAATCTCGACATCGAATTTTTGACATCAATCCAATACTTTCTCTCTCTATATATATTACATATATACATAGGTAAGAGAAAGTAAAAACAGCGCGCATGCGTTGAAATGAGGAGAAAAAATACAAGTACACGTCGAGAATTTTCCCCTCCGTCATTTTTTCCTTTGATTAACGTGAATTTTATAATTTTTCACATTAAATGAAGCGAATTTTCAGGAATAGCAATAAAACCTTGATTAGATTAATAAAACAAAACAAGAAATTGATCATAAATAATGATTCAACCAAAAAACGTTGACGTCGAACAATTTCTTCTATTCTTAAGGGAGTAGAAAAATGATAGACGCAGCAGTTTTTTCTTTATTTATTTAATTCACACAACTGATGCTTCTGTTCCATATTTGAACCATCTTCAGAGCTGGCGAAAAGTCATTATGAAAGTCTCAAGAAAATGAAAATATTTATTGGAAATTTTCTAGGTTTGAACCATGAAAGTTTGCATTAAAAAATATATATATTTTTTTAAACAATTAAATAATCACAAGTAGAAAACGCATGGGTGGGACTTAATATTGTCCCTCACTGTACATAATTCATTTATGTACCATATTGTGGATATATTTATTATATAAGAGTTTGGTTCAACTATGTATAAAATTCACTGTGGCACATTAATAATGACTTTTCGTCAGCTCTGAAGATGGTTCAAATATGGAACCGAAGCATCAGCTGTGTGAATTAAATAAATAAAGAAAAAACTCTAGCTGCGTCTCTCCTTTTTCTACCCTCTTATGAATATAACATTACACCTATAAATTGCGTTTTGTTCTTTTATTCTCTTCATAAACCTGAGAAATTTTTGATTTGGTTGGATACTAGAAACTTTTAAACAACAATTAAAAAACAAAAGACAAATGATTCAAAACCGGCGGACTTTTTGAATTAAAAAATTTACATTAATTAAATGAATAAAACAAATCATCGATTAAGATCATTATTGCCAAACCCTTTCTCTTTCTAAGGTATCATTTAACACGTTCAATCTCGCGAATCTAATGATTCCACGAAAAAGTAATATATTTAGCCTAAATTTCATTTTATTTTTTTAGCGTGTTTATTTTGCGATCCGAAAAGGTGATTTCTCTCTCACACATTTTTATTTTTTTTATTTCAAGCTCAATTTCAACTGGAAATAAATTTCCTTTTCTGATGGGTTACAATTATTAAAGACAAAAGAAAACAATTCTTAAAAGTCATAAAATAGTAATAAAACAATTGCTAAATATAAATAATACAGGCAGTACTTATTGAAAATAATTTCATTTTTATTATAAGTTTTCTTCACGGATTTTATTTTATATACATTGAAAATTTATACTTTTTTTATAGCTATTTATTTAACTAATATAACTAATAGAAAAAATTTTAAAGCAACTCGGGACATGATGTGAAGCCAAGGGGAAAAAATCTTTGGGTGGATTAAAAAATTTCAATCTATTCCTCCAAACTATTCTCTTTTCCTCTCACAAAATGGCAGCTCTCGTTCCAATAAGGCGGCTACAACGTAATTGCAAACTTGACAAGTATGCATGTGCAATCTTTTTGTTCCAGCATGCACAAATTCCCTTCAGCACCGCACGAAACAAGCATACTTGTGCAAGAAACAGCTTCTGTAGAAAATTAACCTAAAAATATCAAACTAGGAAGGTTATTTATTCGAAGAATACAAGAAATACTTGCATTAAACAGATACATAATAAATATTAATATCAAATTGAAATTTTAAATGAATTAATATATAGGGCCTATTAAAAAAATATCAAATGTCAAGATGTCTATAAAATATGCTGGTGCATGATTAAAATTCTCTCGAGCATCAATCGGCTTGCACAATTAAAATGCTTGTGCTCCTACAGACGCTAGTTTGCTTTCACAAAAAAATTGCACATGCATGCATGTCAAGCAGGGGCGTATTTAAGGGGGGGGGGGGGGGCCGAGGGGGCCCGGGCCCCCCCGAAATTTCCCAAACACATATACATATATAAGGATATACAGACATCAGCGCAACAAATTTTTCCGCAGGATGGACAACTTTGGTTCCACAATAGAAAAAATGTTCCTCAAAAAATTTCGTGTGAAAAAAAGTATAGTTTCTTAAAAAAAAATTTAGAAAAATTTTTGAGTCCGGGCCCCCCGAAAAAAATTTCTATATACGCCCCTGATGTCAAGTGTGCAATTACGTGTGTCTATAACCTGATAAAGTTTTTAATATTCTATTTAACAATTTTAGCTTTTATTTTGTACTTTCTTTTTTTAAATTCAAATTAACAAGAAGATAAATGTAAAATAAAATTGACTAAAAAATATAACAGCGTAGTCAACCAACGACCAAAAAATACTTATAAATTAATATTATATCTGTAAAAAATGCACATAAAATTTAATAAAAAATTTATTATTATTTTTTTTTTTGTGATCGTTTGTTTTAATAATTCGTAAACATCTCTCTCTCTTTCATTCGTTTTTAGACGATAAAATCGCATCTTAAACAACGGTTCTATCTTCCATATCTAAGATATTAAAACAAAGACTATCTTATTAAATTTCTATGTACCACATACACATATCGGCAACAAATTTTCAAAAAGTCATGAATCGAATATAAAAATAAACTGGAAACGATTTTCAAATTTAACGACTGGCTTTAGATATAATTATATTGTTACGTTGAGAGAAAGAAAATGTTTTTTTTTTTCTTCCAGAGTCAGAAATTTGACCCTTTGAGGGAGAGCAGACGCATTTAAGGCTAATTAGGCTTCATGTTTCTTTAGATAATACATATTATTATCATCATTAATTTGGAGCTTTTCATTTTTATAATTTTAAACAACTTCTACACTTTCTTAATTCGTTAATTATGAAATATATCGATTGGTAATATCGCTAAGCGATTCCCATTTTTTAAAGCTTCGCTTCGCCACTGCACCATACAGTTAATGATAACAGAAAGTTTCAACAAAGATGAGAGAGTATTTAGGGCCTACTCATCATTTGACTGCATACATACTCTTCCCCTTTATATTATAATTGAATCGTTTATTTCAGAAACCACCTAAGGGACAAAATTTCAAATCATGTGTTTTTGGTGCTACTGTACAATTTAAAGGTAAATACATCTTTTAGATTATCCCAATAGCATGTTTTTGATTTGGTAAAAAAATATTTGAAGGAGATTAGACCTATACTTAAGCTGCAAAACAGTTTTCTTTAGTTTTCCGAAAGTTGAAAAAAGCGCACTTAGGTGGTTTCTGAAATAAACCATTCAATTATTAAATACAATTATTTTAAAAAATTCCTTAAGAAACTGGCTGCGCCACCCGCCTTCTTTAAACAAGCAGACATCTTGTATTAAATAATTAACATAAACATGGATTTCTGGTTCAGTTAGAAATATGATTTCAATTTTCTTAAAAAATCATCATTCTATTTGTAATTAAGTTTGGGTTTTTGGCCCAAACTAGGCCAAGAGATAAATAAAAAAAAGGTTTGTTTTATATATTTTGTAAATACTATCTTTTATATAAAGCGCTAGCCACTGACTTCCTGTGTGTAGCGTGTATGTGTCTGTAAGAGCGCTGATTGGCCAGAGAAAAAGGAAGTGCAGTTAGAGAGGGAAATTTAATTCAGAGAGGGAAATTTAAAAATTTCAAGCAAGAATAATTTTGATGCATTTGCTCGCCTAAGGCGAGCAAGGGGGTCCAGGGGCGTAGCCGAAGGCGGACTTTACCACTTGTCAAAGGAAAAAAAAGAAAATTTAATTATATAACAATTAGAGCTGTGCAAAATAATAATCGATCGATTATTTTCTTAAAAAATAATCGATTAGCCTATTAAAAAAAATATAATCGATTATGAAAAAGACCCGATTATCTTTATTATAAAAAAGTTCGTTTGAATTGAATGGATTTAATCGATTATGGGAAAAATAATCGATTATGAAAAAATTAATCGGAATAATCGATTATTTTTCATAATCGATTGTCGATTTTCATTTTAGAAATTTAATGTATTTTATTCACTATAAGGGTGTAAAATTTAATTTCGAAATTCCTTAGTCAAACAGATCAGATATTGATTTTTATCCAGATTCTTTTTATTTTCTAATACATGTAGAATTAAATTCAAGGACAGTCTCCAAAATATTTAATGAAGACATCACAAAAAAAAAAAAAAAAAAAAAAAAAAACTCAAAATGTCCAGTGAATTAATTTTATATATTAGATAGAGTAGGGTCGAGGCACGTGTAGACCACACACAGTCCCCTGCTGCAGTATGTCCCACCGTCTGATTGTCTGTCGCTTCTTTAATTTTTTTTTTTTAATCGATAATGAATTTTTTTCTTCTATTATAAACGTCACGTTTGTTTAAGATTATGATTCCATTTGAATGCTTATCGGGAATCTTATCTTTGATATGAGAAAGTTGAGACGGAATCTCCAATCAGATCGACAGATAATCCAGAAGATAGGGTGATGGAGTTTTTTTGTTTTTAAGATGTTCAAATAAAAAAAAAATCAGCTTCTCTTTCTTTTACCTGGATTGAAAATGTTTAAAAAAAAATTAACCAGAAACAATAGACAAGCAGCTGAAATATTTTTTTTATAGATACAGTCAGTGCAACTTTTACGGGGAACTTGATTTTTTTCAACCAATAAAATAAATATATAATCTGTTTGAATAGAATTGAAGGAAAATTGCAATTTTTGAGACAACTCTTCCGAGAGCTAAATATTTTGGTTGTCTAAACACAAGGCGCAAATCTTCCCCTGGCGGTTGATATTAGCACAGACTGTACAGTGGGCTTCACAAGTGCCTGATCTGCTCGAGAGTGGAGCCTTAGTCAACCAAAACAATATTTGAACTAACGCCATCTCTTGCCGCCTAGAGTAACCAGCTTATGAATCTGCTAATAACGGTTTTAGCGACGTCTAAACGTACTTTAAAAAAAACTAGATTATTATAAGGAATTTTTCAATGAGGTTTTTTTAAAATGAATTAAATTCATAAGAGATTATTGGGACATAGAGCTATAATTTTTTTAATGACTTATTAAAAAATTATCGTAATTAATTTTTACTTTCTCTTACCTATGTATATATGTAATATATATATAGAGAGAAAGTATTGGATTCATGTCAAAAATTCGATGTCGAGATTTTGATGGATCTTTACGTTTTGAGGTCCCCTGAATCCAAAAAAGTGGTTTTCGCGACATGGTCTGTCTGTGTGTGTGTGTGTGGGTGGGTGTGTGTGTGTGTGGGTGTGTGTGTGTGTGTGGGTGTGTGTGTGTGTGTTCAATTTTAAGCATGAAGGAATTGAGCTACGAGGTTGAAATTTTATATTTAAGTTAAACACTCCCCGGGACCGGAAAAATAAGCTTTTAATCAAAATCGGCCAAAGAGTACTAGTACTTTACTGATGTACTTTTTCAGTTTTTTTCGATTTTCTCAAAATTTGCTCCAACGATTTTTTTTTAAATTCAAAAATCAATTATTTTTTAGATGCTCTTTAAAATGTATATTCTCATTTTGCGATTGAAATCTTCTGAAGACCACTTTACTCTTGTATTTCATAGGAAAGGATAGGAAAAATGGTTGCCATGGTAACAAAATATAAATATTTTCCCACACATAAATTTTACATCTGAATTGAAATGTTCCGTACTGTCGGGAACTAAATATATGTCGACACAAAAAATCTGGTGTGACAAGCACAGAACACAACTTTCGATTACCGAAGGTAAGAGAAAGTTGTGTGCTGTGCGCCAGTCACACCAGATTTTTTGTTATCAAGCAAATACAAAAAACAATCTGTCCCAATAATCTTTAATTTTTTTTTTTTATTTAAAAATGAATTCATTTTTATTATTAATCACATATTAATTAAGAAATTTTTAAAATAAGCTTAGATGATTTATTTAAAATTCATCTGTCAAATTAGTTCAGCATTCTTGCAATAGATGGCCTATATTTATATATTTTTATGCTTTTATAAAAGATACATAATATATAATAACATTTATAAAGTATTTATTGTTAAAAGATCAATGAAAATCAACCAAATGCATTAAATATTATTAGCTACCATTCTGACATCTCTTGGCAAATTTTTGAATTACTTGATATTTGGGCATACTTTTAATGACACACTACAACATCTTAGCGGGAAAAACATGCGTAACCATGGTGCACTTCGTTCCCGTAGCCCCTTAAGATAACATTTCATAAAACTAAGTATTTTTGGTTGCCTAAGCTCACAGCTCCACTTTCGAGCATATCAGGCTCCACTTGTGGCGCCGGCTGTACAACCTTCAAAAATTTAAATTTGTTTTTATATAGCTCTATATATAAATTGATTTTATTTAAACGAGATTAAAATAGGTGACAATTCAAATTCATTAATCCACGGAGGAATTTCATTATTTCCCTCTTGTTTATTTATTATTTAAATTCGACTAAACATTTTGGTTGAAAAACCATCAATGATTTCCTGTTTAATAATAAAATTTTTTACCGGAAATTTGAAGTAGGATATTTAAATACGTTTATTTGAAAAGGTGAAAAAAGAGACTATCTCTGTGAATTATTTTATTTTATTTTTTAGGCGGATGTTTCAGGAACTTGTTTGTTCCCTTCCCGGTGGATAAGGGGTTTTGATTTCGGGTACTGTAGAAGAGAGCCCGTAATTCCCGAAACATCTGTCTGAAAAAATTAAATAAAGTTCTCCAATGAAATAGTAATTTTTCAAATAAATATGGACGTGGTTTAAATGACATTAGATCCCGAAAATAAAAATTGAAAAATAAATAAATAAAATAAATTAGGTATGCTTATATTTTAATAATGCAGCTAATAATTTAATGGTGTGTCTTTCTTTGTAGAATTTTACGGACGTTTTCCGGAGCCGGAAGATTGTCAATATTAAGGGGTTAATTATAAATTAATATAATCTATTAATTTTAATTAGTTTAAATAATTGTTATCATTATACTGAAGAAGGTTCAAATTCATAACTAAACGTCAGTCAAGAAAGAATAAAATCAGAGAACAAAATTAAAAGCGAGTTGCTTTCTTTCATTTATAAACAAAAAATTGTTGTCGATTTTTCAATCTTAAGGCGGAATAGGACCGAAGGTGTTACGCATGTTTTTCCCGCTAAGATGGCGTAGTGTGTCATAAAAAGTATGCTCAAAAATCAAGTAATTCTAAAATTTTCCAAGAGATGTCAGAATGGTAGCTAATAATATTTAATGCATATGGTTGATTTTCATTGATCTTTAAACAATAAATACTTTATAAATGTTATTATATATTATGTATCTTTTATAAAAGCATAAAAATATATAAATATAGGCCAGATATAGGCTAATACTATATCGTCTGTTAGACTAGCCTGCCATCTATTGCAAGAATGCTGAACTAATTTGACAGTTGATTTTTAAATAAATCATCAAAGCTTATTTTAAAAATTTCTTAATTAATATGTGATTAATAATAACAATAAATTCATTTTTAAATTTAAAAAAATTAAAGATTATTGGGGCAGATTGTTTTTTGTATTTGCTTGATAACAAAAAAAATAATTTCGTTAATTTTTTTATAAGTCATTAAAAAAATTATAGCTCGATGTCCCAATAATCTCTTATGAATTTAAAACATTTAAAAAAAAAACTGCATTGAAAAATTCCTTATAATAGTCTAGTTTTTTTTTAAAGTACGTTTAGACGTCGCTCATGAACCCCCTTAAATGTGTTATGATATGTTAAAAATTGATTTGACAATTTTTAATTAAACAAATATTTAAAAGAAATTTTTTTCTTAATCGGTTAAAACAAAAAATTTCAATTCTAATACGGAGGTAAACAGTTTCTAATTATATAATTATTGTTGGAATCCAAATCACTATAACAAAATGGATAGCACTTAAAGATTGACAAAATTTATTCCCCTCTAATTTTTTTTAAGACCTATAATCAAGCACTTTGGTATAATTTGTTGTACGCATGTCACCCCCCACCTCTTATGTCTGGAATATATTTGTAAACAATGAGACTTAATTCTTTCTCGCTCCTAATCCAGGTGGATAGAGCGATTATCCTCTCTCTACATCATCATTTAACTTTAACGTGGTAACACAGGTGACAATTATTTGAATTCTTCAAATCAAAAATGCACTAAGAAGTAATAATTTAAATAGCCACAGATTATATTAGGTCTTCTAACATAAAACTTTTTCACATACATATAGTGAAGAGACATTATTTTGCATTTTGGTAAAAAAAAAGGATCAACAGCTGATGAAGAAAATAACAAAAATGGAGATGTTTAAAAAACTTAGTCAAAAATTTTAATAAAATAATAATAAAAATATTATTATTATTTAATAATAATACTAGTTTATTCTGTCATGAACAATCAATAGTATGTAAACAATGGTATAATTATTAAATTTATTAATTTCAATAATTATACCACAGTGAAGCATACCCCCACCAGTCCCAGAAAGAATACACTAATATAATTACATAGGCCATATAAAAATGGAGATGTTTTTGGCCTAATGAAAGCAAAAGCTACGTTTCGATCCTATGTTGGATCATCTTCAGGGTTTTTTAATCAAAAAAATTAAAAATTTATGTTTCTCATGTTGCATAATGTGATAGCTTTGAGAGAAAATTTGTAACATTAATTACTATTATTTTGTGAATATTTTTCTGTTTACATCTTGAATTCAAAAGTACTGCCGGAAACTAAATGTACATGTATATGTCGACACAAAAAACGAATTTTGCAAAAATCGATTGGACATTTATCTTCCAAGTAATTGATAATTATTTTATTATTTCGACAAACTTTTTGTAATATA
>JAKCPI010011374.1:0-22060 GCA_023213315.1 Euborellia annulipes
ATAATTGCGTGGCTGAATATATAATCAAATTAAAAATAGGAAGAGGTTAGCAGCCAAATAAAAAAGTTAGCTCTCTATTAGTTGAATAAACTCTTTAATCCGGACGTTTCAGCAATTAAGTTCACTCTGTCATCATCAGCCTTCCAAGCTTCAAAGTCATCAAACATTAACATAACATTTCATTATTATAACATGGCAATTACATTAACATTTACAGTATAAAAGTGTTTTTACTGTTTTATACTTTTATACACTTTTATACTGTAAATATTAATGTAATTGCCATGTTATAATAATGAAATGTTATGTGAATGTTTGATGACTTCTAGCTTGGAAGACTGATGATGGCAGAGTGAACCCATGCCGAAACGTCCGGATTAAAGAGTTTATTCAATAATAGAGGCTCTTTTTATTTGGCTTCTAACCTCTTCCTATTACGAACGAAATAATGAATTCATTCAATACATTTCTTCTTTGTTCTTGATCAGATGTTCTTAAATAAGATAACTGATTTATGGATTGTGGAACTCAGATACAAAACTGACCTAGTCCAAAAATTTCGAATTTGAATTAGAGGTCTTGTCCTACTAATTAGCTGGCCGGGAATCTGAATTTGAACTTATTTTCTGTATATTTACCAAAAAACATAGTGTGAAATATGCATTTAGTTGCAAAACTTTCTTTATCCTTTGTATAGTGTTAAAATTTTTTTTATTTTACTGTATTCCAACCTGATCAAACTGGGCCATCTCGATATTGATGCGTTTCAAAAACTCTCCTTCTCCTAAGTAAATAAATATATTCTAAGTGGTTGGTTGCAAAACCGTATAAAGTTGAGCTGCAAAATTCTCCTTGTCCATCACTTTTTTATGAATATATTATTTATTTAAGCTTGCATCCTAATGAAAATTCCCCCAAATTACTTGCTTTAAACCCATGAACAGCCCAAAAATGTTTTTGCGCTATTTTTTTATTGCAAATGAATATATAGTTTTTTTTTAACGATTTACCAAAAGGTGCTTGGTGGGTAAGAATAGTTTTGCATTTCAGCTCCATAATTACCTAATTATTAAATAGCTTATATGGTTAAAATAATCATATTTAAGATGAGTTAGAAAAAACAATTTTTAAATTAATACTCACACTTTTTCCATTCACACACAAATGATACACAGACCTTTCGGCAACTTAGGCCATATAAGACTTTATACGATAACCGTTATTATGAAAATATATATATATATATATATATATTGGAGTCTAGGCATTCTTATTTAAGCCATTTGGTATCTGCCTGGATCCGAACCCTCGACCCTTGGTATACAAGGTACAACACCAAGCCCGAGGGCTTTTAAATTAATAAATGTTATTAATTTTTTATGAAAATTATATATTTCCAAACTCTTTCTTAGCACGTGTTCGCTCCCCATCGTAAGGTTTCTGAGAACTGGTTCGTGTGATAAGCAATACTATGTCTATTAAGTGAAATCAGAAATTGTCTAATTGGTTGAATAAGCAAAGCTCTAGATATGATATTTGAAACTAAGGTCGCTGCTGCTATTTACAGATTAGTTCATTTATTGTTTAAATAGACAGATCTTGTTTTGAGATAAACCAGATAGAACCTCTGAAAATCAAAAATCCAGAGGCGGAAATGAAGCTTGGTAAAATTTAAATAACTTATAAGAGCTCAACCGGCGAATGGTCCGACTAATTAAATGAATAGGCACAAATTCGGAGTGTCTTTTATCTTAATATAGGCCTATATATATATAATACAAAGACTTGATATTAAAAAGTCACAAAATTACATCGGTATTTCAAATACTTGGTTCTATTAACATTGAGTACACAAATTCTTAAGTTACTAAGAATATTACAATTCTCGTCTAAGATTCATTTGTCATTGAGTTATCTTTTAGAATGAGCAACAAAATCTTTGTTCGTATAGCATTTGAGATTTTGGTAAATCGACTTGAAGAAATAAATAACTATATATATGGTGTTATAATTAAAAAATATTTATTATTTAAAATTACCCAAATACTTGAAGATTTTCAGAAAACGATATCCTCTTTGAACAAGGAACTCACCTGAAACAAAAAGAATTTTTTCATTAGGCTCCCTATATATTTATACTGTATTTACTATATTTAGTCTATAATAATTATTTCTTTTTTAGACTCTGGAACAGTCAAAATCTCGACATCAAATCTGTTTTATATTGATATTTCAATTGGACAGAGGCATCCAAAAGAAAAGTCTTTGTTTGCGGCTTGAACTTTGTGTATCGCTTCGATCTCATTTATTGAAATCTTCCACAGAAATTGCGGCAAAATCTTTGCACAAAGGTATATACATAATTTATATATTCATATATATATATATAAATTCGTACCAGTTGCAGGAGATTTACTTGGCATGGAGTTAGTTGCTAGTTATTTTTGATTGAAATCCTGATAATAAATTTTATTTATTTATTTATTCCCAAATTGCATTTCCACCTGCAACTAACTCCATGCCAAGTAAACCTCCTGCAACTGGTATTGATAATTCTTGGCCTGTTTCGTTTGTTATACTATAAATTCGTATTTATCAATCTTGTCTTATTTATATGTTGAATAACAATTAAAATATTTGAGGTGTATTGCTGATAATATGTAATTTAAAGGTTTCTGGATTTTTCCAATGAGCAAGCAGCTAGTAATGTTTCAATTTATATTTATTAATGTCCCAGGGCCGACCTTTCGATCGCCTATAGGACTAGCCTCATGGCCAAGCGATTGTCAACATGAATCCTCCAGTGGTCATATTGGCAATAGATATTATTAATTTAATAAATCCAATGACCAAAGGCCTTTGGCCTTAATGGCTCTTTCCTTATTATATATAAAGAAGTTTTCCAAAAATTCTCTCTTCTGCCTATTTTCTTCCCTTATAAGAATTTTCACGTTGTCAAAGTCGAATTCATGTAAAGTGTTAGTCGAGTGTTGCGATAGTGCCGTGTTTACCATTCCTTTTTTGACGGATCTTTTATGTTCTTCGACTATTGTTTTCTATTCTCTTTTTCTTCGCACTTAATCGGGGCCTTAATACTTGGAGTTTTGAAAAAACTAGAAGAACTAGAAGATATTACAAAAAGATGACGCTTGTTGAATCAAAAGCGATGGATTGGTCTCTGAGATATCGATCGGCCTTTGAATATAGGACAAAAATGACTCTTTTGGGGCATTTTCTCTGTACCAGGAGACCTTTGAGGGCATAATTTTACTTTTTAAGGTATTATAACATACTAAAATTTGGGGAAAATCCACGACCCTTCTCCACAAAAATGGTCGAAAAGTAAAAATATTGCCCATATATAGGCTCATCTATAGATATTACAAAAGTAGTACTTATAGGTCTATAAGCAAGGGAAAGTAAAATTTCCAATTAAAAAGATTTTATAAATTATATTTTTAATTAATTCCTAGAAATAATTAAGACTTTCTTAATCAATTCTTTAATTTATACATTTAATAAAGAAAAGTTACTCAAGAACAATATCCAAGAAAAAAAAAAGTAAATAATCTAACAAAGTTCTGTTACAGTATATTAAGAGAGACTATTTGTTTAAAATTAATAGCAATAAAGTATGTTAGTTGAAAGGCATACAAAAAAAAAAGTAAGGGAACAAAGAAAGAGAGATCTCGAAAGTATTATACGCTCATTCACAAACACATATTAACATAGAACGACTAACAATATTGAGTTTTCGAAGAATGTCTCCCTAAGAAATAAAAACAGAAGAAAAAGAGAAATGAAATAGGAGAAAAAAATTATTGTGGACTACCATAATATATTATATCGACGTTCTAATTAGTAAAGTGCCTAACTCCTTTTTTGTTTATTTTTCAGGAAAGCCAAAAAACATTTCATTGTCATTGTTAGAGCCATTGTTAAACACTTTTCGTGCGGCAACTTTTCGAACTGAAAATTTTGAATCACGCTCTTACCCAGTTCAAGGCATAAGGAAAATGATATTTTTCCAACAGAAAATACAAAAAAATGATTTTCGAAAAAAAGTGGAGTTAGACACTTTTCTACTGAGAGCGTCGATATATATATGCCTTCGGACTTGGTGTATTTGGTAGCGCGCCTGCCTGGTATACCAAGGGTCGAGGGGACGGATCCCAGGCAATCCGACGATTTTATTTAAGGCATTTGGATACCAAATGGCTTAAATAATAATGCCTGGACCCCAAATAAATATATATTATAAATACGAGTATCGTTTAAAGTCTTAAATGGCCTAAGTTGCCGAAAAGACTGTGTGCATGTGAGTGTGAATGGGAAAAAGTGTGGGTGTTCTTAAAAGAAAAAAAAAAAATATATATATATATATATATATATATTTTAAGATAGAGGATAAAATTTTAAGAAAACAACGATAAGAAAAGTTGATTTCTTTCTTTATAACAACTTAGAAAAAATAAACCAAGCATTTCTATCTCAAGCGATGTATTAAATTTTATCTTGAACGTTTTATTAATATAACTCATTTTTTAAATAATTTGATTATTTGTTCTCACTCTCTTATAAATAGATAATAATCATGCCAATTTCGATATTTTAGGATTTTTTAAGTGTATCAACTCTTCTTTGCAAGAAGCTGTTCAATTTATATTTGAGAATGAATTATTGCATCGACGCCAAATCCGCCACCACCAAAAACTCCACCCTCAAGCTGGTATGTCAAAATCACCTAGTAATCTTCAGCAGCAGTTGAATTAATTTTTTTTGCATTACCTCATCCAAATGAGGCGTCGCGTTGTCATCCTATATCAGCCCGCTTTATATTATTAGACACTTGGGTCCGGGCAGGAAGGTTTTTCGGCGATCTTGCAAACTATTAATTAACATAACATTTTCTCAGTTTTAAAAGATTCCACATGATGTTGATGTTATTGATAATCATTATTGATTTCGACACTATCTTGAATTCTTTACAACAACTCAGGATTATGAAAGGATTCTATTCCCAAACTGGACGGATTCTTCTTGTTAGTAAGAAACACTTTTACGATAATTTTTATGTTAAATCAGGATCATTTATATCTTTTAATTATACAACAATTTTCATATAAAAAGTGAGGGGAGAAATTCTGTGATGTTGCCATTTTTAAATTAAAATTTTCTTTTGCTTGTGTATATTGTATATTGAGAAACTTGCTTGTGTATATTGTATATTGAGAAACAAGATAGATGTAGAAGCTATTCCCAAAATTGAAATCAATGGCTGTGCACTGCCCTTCTCTGGGAGAGCGGTCAGCTTGGGCCTGACTTTGGACGAGACATTCTCGTGGTCCCAACAGGTAGAGAAAACCAGTGGCAGGCTGTTTGGTGCACTGCACAGCTTGAAGCAGAAAGAGGACTTTCTGTCAACAAATCTAAGAGCGAGATTGGTGAGGGCCCTGGTACTGCCGTATCTAGATTATGGGGCCGTCGTCATGTCTGATATTACGTGTCAGCTCTCAAACAGATTGCAGAGGGCTCAAAACAGCTCAGTTAGGTTTGTTTTTAATCTAAGAAGAGACGAGCATGTCACTGAATATTATAGGTATCTGGGCTGGTTGAGGGTGGGCGAGGCTAGAAGCGCGGCTTCGCTGAGGTTGACCTGGCAGCTGTTGAGGGGGATTGGGCCTCAATACCTGAGCGATTACTATTCAAGGTTGGGGTCCAGAGCGAATAGTTCTGGCCTGATGATCCCATGTCATAGGACATTTCTTTATGGAAGATCGTTCCATGTAGAATCTATTAGGCTCTGGAATTCCCTTCCTTCACACATAAAGGCGATGGGCTCTTTGTCTGCCTTCACTGGTGGGGTTAGATCGCTCCTCCTTGGCTGATCCCCTGTCGCCCTGGCGCTCTTGCCGCATCCGGGATTCTCCTATTGCACTTAATAAGGTGTAGGTCTGCGTCTGGTTCGCTATCCTTTTGATATATTTGCAATTTTTTTTATTTGTATTTTACTACTCTCATTATTATTAATATGTCAATATGCTGTAAAACGGTGGAAATATGTAATATCTTAAGAGGGCAAATGGAGCTAATTAGCTCTGGCCCGTTTTAATAAAGCATTATCTATCTATCTATCTATCTATTTTAAGAGACGATACATAAGAAATTTCATTTAGGCCTAGTAGAATAGATTCCCTATACTGTTTATTAAACAACAATTTAGAAGGCAATTGAGTTTTTAAGTATTTTAAAAGTAGTTAAAAAAAGCAAGAACGAAATGGGCTTAAAAGGGCGTTAGGAAGGAAGGAAGGAAAGAAGACAAGAAGTGAAAGAGGTCAGCTTAAGAGGAAGCTAAGCCAAGACCAGATGTTGTAGTTGGTTGTCTTGTCAGCTAGACGGATAGACAGGCTTTTGTAGCTAAAACCAATCTTTCAGAACTCTATTTCTAAAGGGATATAATAATTAAATTCTAGAGGTTAAACACAAGTGTTAATGTGATTGAACAATTTATTATCATTAATGGGAATTCTATTAAGTTATCCCTCTCCATTTTTACGTTATATTAATTAAAATAGCACTCACACTTTTTCACATTCACACTACATTCACACATATATACAGTCTTTTCGGGAACTTAGGCCATATAAGACTTTTTACGATAACCGTTATTATGAGCATATATATATATAATATTGGGGTCCAGGCATTCTTATTTAAGTTAATAAGAGTGGTTACAATTCAGAACTTTGAAGCACTCCAGATATAATGCTTTGCATAAGCAGTAAGAATTCTTCCTTTGTGCTACGGCTTAGGGGCAAGAACAAGGGCGGTCCCAGAGGGGGGTCAAGGGGGTCGTGACCCCCCCCAAAATCTTTTTTTTTTTTAACACACTTTTCCCACTCACTCTCCCATTCACACAATCTTTTCGGCAACTTAGGCCATTTAAGACTTAAACGATACTCATATTTGATTAATATATATTTATTGGGGCCCAGGCCCATTTATTTATACTATAAAAAAAAAAAAAAAAAAAAAAAAAAAAAGTGACCCCCCCCTAAAATGTAAGGCTAGGACCGCCCTTGGGCAAGAATGTACCTAATATTAAATTTTTGACAAAAAATGAAAGAAACTATACTAACAAGTTGTGTAATTATGTTTTAAAACTCAAGTCAATTAAAAGGGCAACAAAGAGGAGTATTTTTATCTACTTGTATAGCCCAGTCACTTTAATATAAAAATATTAAATAGCTATATTAAATCTAAGGATTGAGATTGATGTTCCAATAGGCGTAAATTGGATGAAGAAAATACTGAAAAAGTAAATTGGAATAATATATTGGAACAATATATAATTGGATAAATAAACAGAGTGGATTTTTCCCTTCTAACTAAAATGAATGTGAAAAAAACTTTTTAAAAATAAGAACAAATATCCCTTCTTCTAGGAAAATCACAGTTTTTAAATATCATTCACTCTCTGTCCATGGTATGATATAATAAAATTTTAGGCATTTTCATGATTGAGCTGCGTACACTTATCTAGGCCCAATATAACTTGGCGAGGATTAATATATTTTTCAGACATTAAGCTGGCCCTGAAGACGGTCCCATATGTGACCCAAACGTCGGCCCTGGTTTGTTAATAATTTGAAATATAACTGACTGCTTGCTCATTCTTTCTACCTTCTTGAATATCAACATTCAGCTATATATATATATATATACCTCCTTCAAAAAAAGTATTAATATACAAAAATCTACAAAAAATTTGGGGAAAACGCAAAAGGCATCTATAAACAGAGCGGCGCGCCTCGGCGTTTGAGAGGGGGAGCGAAGCTCAACTGGCCGCCGTTTTTCAAGTTGTAATATAATTTTAAAAGAAAACTATCATTTTTTTAGACAATCTATGGAAAGAATATGATAAAATCTCCGTCGCTAGGCTATATGAATATTTTAGTGTGAACCAGTCTTCCAATTAAAATCGCATGCACAAGGTAGATAAATTATTGGCTAAATAAAAGATGACAAATATAATTTTTCATATATATATATATATATATTTTTTTTTTTTTCTTTATTTTCTTTATTTCTGAGCGTATAGAGGCTAACAAGTTTGCGCAAAATCCCTTGTTTCGGCTTGTTTTTGCGCAAGCTTGTTAGCTCTGTAATACAGAAAAATATATATATATAGAATGATGAAGGGAGAGAGGATGTCAGCCAAGAAAGGAGCCTCTATCGAATATATCCACTAAGAAGACGTTTCGGGTTTAATTAGATAAATCCATCATCAGTTCCTTAGAGATTATTGGCAATCTCAAGGTGTACACCATTCTTCCTTTGTGCTACGGCTTAGGGGCAAGAACAAGGGCGGTCCCAGAGGGGGGGTCAAGGGGGTCGTGACCCCCCCCAAAATCTTTTTTTTTTTTTTAACACACTTTTCCCACTCACTCTCCCATTCACACAATCTTTTCGGCAACTTAGGCCATTTAAGACTTAAACGATACTCATATTTGATTAATATATATTTATTGGGGCCCAGGCCCATTTATTTATACTATAAAAAAAAAAAAAAAAAAAAAAAAAAAAAAGTGACCCCCCCCTAAAATGTAAGGCTAGGACCGCCCTTGGGCAAGAATGTACCTAATATTAAATTTTTGACAAAAAATGAAAGAAACTATACTAACAAGTTGTGTAATTATGTTTTAAAACTCAAGTCAATTAAAAGGGCAACAAAGAGGAGTATTTTTATCTACTTGTATAGCCCAGTCACTTTAATATAAAAATATTAAATAGCTATATTAAATCTAAGGATTGAGATTGATGTTCCAATAGGCGTAAATTGGATGAAGAAAATACTGAAAAAGTAAATTGGAATAATATATTGGAACAATATATAATTGGATAAATAAACAGAGTGGATTTTTCCCTTCTAACTAAAATGAATGTGAAAAAAACTTTTTAAAAATAAGAACAAATATCCCTTCTTCTAGGAAAATCACAGTTTTTAAATATCATTCACTCTCTGTCCATGGTATGATATAATAAAATTTTAGGCATTTTCATGATTGAGCTGCGTACACTTATCTAGGCCCAATATAACTTGGCGAGGATTAATATATTTTTCAGACATTAAGCTGGCCCTGAAGACGGTCCCATATGTGACCCAAACGTCGGCCCTGGTTTGTTAATAATTTGAAATATAACTGACTGCTTGCTCATTCTTTCTACCTTCTTGAATATCAACATTCAGCAATATATATATACCTCCTTCAAAAAAAGTATTAATATACAAAAATCTACAAAAAATTTGGGGAAAACGCAAAAGGCATCTATAAACAGAGCGGCGCGCCGCGGCGTTTGAGAGGGGGGAGCGAAGCTCAACTGGCCGCCGTTTTTCAAGTTGTAATATAATTTTAAAAGAAAACTATCATTTTTTTAGACAATCTATGGAAAGAATATGATAAAATCTCCGTCGCTAGGCTATATGAATATTTTAGTGTGAACCAGTCTTCCAATTAAAATCGCATGCACAAGGTAGATAAATTATTGGCTAAATAAAAGATGACAAATATAATTTTTCATATATATATATATATATATTTTTTTTTTTCTTTATTTTCTTTATTTCTGAGCGTATAGAGGCTAACAAGTTTGCGCAAAATCCCTTGTTTCGGCTTGTTTTTGCGCAAGCTTGTTAGCTCTGTAATACAGAAAAATATATATATATAGAATGATGAAGGGAGAGAGGATGTCAGCCAAGAAAGGAGCCTCTATCGAATATATCCACTAAGAAGACGTTTCGGGTTTAATTAGATAAATCCATCATCAGTTCCTTAGAGATTATTGGCAATCTCAAGGTGTACACCATTGAGTTGCAGATAGAGTTGTTATATATAAAGATATCATATACAAAATTATATAAAAATACAAAATTTGCATATAATTTGTTAGATGCTCATCAGTCAACACGGCCAAGTCTCAAATGTGAGACCGAAATGTGTGACCCGAAACGTCTTCTTAGTGGAGATTTTTATTCGATAGAGGCTCCTTTCTTGGCTGACATCCTCTCTCCCTTCATCATTTTAATCGCTGAACAGCCACTTCTCTTATCAATATATATTATTATCAATATAAAATTATATTTGTCATCTTTTATTTAACCAAGAATTTATCTATCTTGTGCTATATTTTAGTTGTCCTATGCGCCTATGTCGGTATCGAGAGGTGCCAAAGGCCATATGCGCCTGGGGGGGGGGGACTAGAGCCCCCTTCGCCCCCAGCTGGTTTCGCTTCTGTCTATAAAATAATTTCAATCATATACCCCAAGTGACAGCCACTGAATATATCTGAAGTAAATTCAGAAGTGGGGATTATAAAACACAAATTGGGTTTTTTCCTCCTGGGACATAGCACAAAGAGATTAGCCTCTTGAGCTAGTGGTCAGAATCGCTTACCGCCACAAACATTGATTTTATTTGAATTGTGTAATTGTAATGAATCGGGACGGTGATCTAAATTTACCGCAGATGCCAAAAGTCCTTTTTTTATTCCTTTTAAGGTCTTTTTAGGAATCGGAGGCCATCTAGACCTTGTCCCTATTTTTTATTTTATTTTTTTAAATTTGATTTAAGGTCTTTTTCGGCATCGAAGGCCATTTAGACCACATCTCAATGTATTTCAATTGGATTGGTAGCCAATCCATTTGAAATAAATTTTTGTCACATTAGACGGGATGCGAACCCTTGACCTTTGGTCAGGGCCGGAACTAGGAGATTTTTTAGGGGGGCAAAATTTAATTTGCCGCCCCCTCCTTAAAATTTTCCTTGATCTCAAAAATTTTTCTCCGAAAAATTTTTTTTTTCGCGGAACCTAATTTTCCCGTCCGAAAAAATATTTTACCTTTTTTTTAGAGACGCAAAATTTGCCGCCCCCTGATATCTGCCGCCCGGGGCACATGCACCCACTGCCCCCCCCTAGATCCGGCCCTGCCTTTGGTACCAGAAGCCACAGACAGACTAAGGGTCGTCCGTATTTATTTCAACAAGAAAGATCTTAAAAAAAATAAAAAAATTAAGAAACTTTTTTTAAATTTCAGATTCTACTGCACATGCGCGTTCTCTGTACTCTTTGCAAAGAGGTCGAGGGCAACGAGTATATTATTTTATGGCGTTGTGCAGCCATTTCATTTTTTGCTACTAAAAATCTCGTAACAAGTGATTAAATGTGCTTCGGTAAGTTAATTATTATTAAAATTTCATTTTTCAAGTGTTTTGCTTTTTGATTATCTTATTTTAATAATATAGACTGATCTTTACAGTTTTTTTTCCAATTTTTTAAACTCATGCCCTCCTCTCTTTTAAACAAATAATTTCAAAATTATTTAATTCTTAATGAAATTATAAAATCACCTTGTTCTTATATAGCTTATATTTATTAAATTTCATTACTATGATGACATTCCATCATTTTAGGTTAGCCTCACCTATTATAATTAAATTTAAAATTAATATTTGAATATATAGATGTGAAGCAGGTCAAATAAATCCACGAGATTTCCAGAATGAAAACAAGTATATATTATATTAATAATAAAAATAAATACAGTTTATATATATGATATCTATAATAGGCAATGATGATATATATGATGATCTTTTAACATAGATAATTTAATTAAGATTATTATTAAAATATTTCTTTTATTTCACAGTGTCGAATCTCTGCAAAGAATTTATCTTCATAGACTCCAACAGGCAGTCACAAATTCTTACTCTAGGTAATAACTATTTCACTCAAATCATTTTTACTTTCTCTTACTCTATATATGAAATATATATAGAGAGAGAAAGTATTGCAATCATTAATATTTAAAATGAAAGTGGAAAAATTGCTTATATTGGGAATTCTGTAAGTTAGCACAGGGTCCTCGAGGCAAAGACTTAGAATAGACATCCAAGAGTACCCCCAAATAGCTTGTAAAAATTTCATTAACTATATCGACTGGACTAATAAATCAGATAAAAATATAAAAAGTAGCAGTTTGCTTATTGTTTGTAGATGGTGAGGATGATCAATTTAATTATAAGAACCGTCGGCCAAAAAATTAATACTTTTGCGTATTATTCGTTTATTTGTAAATATTTCGACCCCGGTGATATGGAATCATCTTCAGTACAATCAACAGATGTTTTGCAAATCGGTACTTTCTCCCATCCAATATGAATTATTATAAAAATTGCATTCATGGAATGCTCAGCTATTTTGTCATATTGGATGGGAGAAAGTAACAATTTGCAAAAAAATCTGTTAATTATACTGAAGAATGATGAGTAATTCCATATCACTGGGGTCGAAATATTTACAAAGGCCAATTCAGAGCAAATTTTAAGAAAATCGAAAAATGACTGAAAAGTAGACATACATTAATAGTACTCTTGAGCCGATTTTATTTATGATAAAAATATAAAGGTATATGTTTAATAAACATTGTTTATACATAAATTAATGGGCACAGGAAGCAAAAAATGAAATGACGTCCCTGTTTGAATGATGAGTAATTTTTGCTAATATTATTATTTTAATCACAGAGTATATATATAAACAGAGAGCGTACTCAATGTTAATTTCTGGTTTTTGTCCGCCATCAGGGTGGCACAATCAGAACTCAGGGAATTTGCGCAAAATTCAAACCAAATTTTAGCCGCTAAATTTAAAATTATGTATTTCGTGTAAATATATATATATATATTATTGATTGATTTTTTTTTTTTTTAATTATATATATTATTTTTTTGTTAATAAGTAATTTTTAATATAGAAAGAATCTGGGTAACATAAACATTAGATATTTTGGAAAGATAAACTATTTATTTAAAAAAAATACAGATAAATACATTTTATACCTTTTGGGGTACAGAATACAAAAAAGAAATAAAAAAATTTATAATATATAAAAATGAACAAAAATACACAAGAGATAAATAAATAAAGTTAAATTGTCATTTGTTATAGATTTGTGACGATCTGAAAAAGAATCAAAATTAGTAACGTAAGTTATTGGTAAATTAGGCGAGTTGTCCAGTTGATAGTTTTGTCGACGAATAACATCTGAATCCTCTGAAAAAGAAAAATCTTCTAAGGAATTTGATGTATCATTTAATGGATGATCTTTCTCCATTTCTATAATAAATTTTAAAGAATATTTGGTGTTCTCAAACTATTGTCAAAAATATTGACAATTGTTTGATTTTCACTAATATTTATCATAGTTTTATTAGTTTTATTAGAAAAATTACTTATATTATTTGATGTTTCCATTTGTTGTGAAAGATCTCACAGGTGACTGTTATTTTTCGGAATACTGTGCCCAAATCGAATGATCTTTAGGTTATCAATTTCATTAGTTTGTCATAATTATTGCAATTTTTTGCTAAACATTTTCTTTTTCCTAAAAATATAAATGGAAATGTAGTTAATAAACATATAAATATAATTAAAAACATTTTTAAGTATATAATGAAATCCAATACTTATCTCTTGAATGACAATTTTAACGTATTTGACAATATTTGAATATAATATATATAGAAATCACATGATCATTTCATCGGTTGACTACCCTGCTCTCTAGCGGATTAAAGTGTCAAACTCTCACTGGGGTGGCATACGTGACGTCACACAATTTCAAATTCTCCCATTGGAGTGCACCCCCCTGATTTTAATCAAGTATAGTATTACATTTTTTCTTTGAAAATAATAAATCTAATAAATAGAATTCTTCTTTCTTCGACCTATGAAATTGCTCAAAGAAAAGAACTGCACACAACAAAAAACTTGTGTCACAAATAGTCGAACCAATAAATAATGATAATTATTATTTTTAATAATTTATTGTTCCATCAATAAAATATTTTGCCAATTTCTTAAAACAAATAAATACAAATATTAATGGAAAGATTCGATATCAGTTCTGGGTTTCTAGTTGAGAAAAAGAAAGCTATATGAGATTTATTTTCAACTCGAGAAAGAGATAGAGAAAAAAATGATTGGTGGTTAACAAAAAAAAATAAAGAAAAGAAACAAAACGTAAATCAAAGAATTAAAAGAGATTGTGAATGAACGGTTCAAAGAAAAATAACTAAATAATCACTTTATAATAGTAAATGAATATCATACTTATTTATAATTGCCTTAAACCCGTGTCCGATGTGTGAAACAACCAATCAGGCCTCAGGGATAGCGCTGATTGGCGAAATACAGAGAGGGCGGAGCCGGAGAGGCAAATTCAAATTTTTTTTAACCAGTAGAGATATCAATTTGGTTTCTTCCCTAAAGCCTTCCCTTGATAAGAATCTAAATTCGTTGTTTCAGAGTTTTTTTTAAATTCGGCAGCCCCCCCCCCCCCCGAAATTTTTAATTCTTCTATTTCTTCAAATATTAACATGCTTTTTTGGATTTAAAATTCTTCAATGAATATCTATCAAGGGGTTTAAAAGTTGAAAGATTTTTAGTGTAATTGCCCCCCCCCCTCCCGAAATTTTTAATTCTTCTATTTATTCAAATATTAACATGCTTTTTTGGATTTAAAATTCTTGAATGAATATCTATCAAGGGATTTAAAAGTTTAAATATTTTTTGTGTAATTGCCCCCCCCCCCCGAAATTTTTAATTCTTCTATTTATTCAAATATTAACATGCTTTTTTGGATTTAAAATTCTTGAATGAATATCTATCAAGGGATTTAAAAGTTTAAATATTTTTTGTGTAATTGCCCCCCCCCCCCCCGAAATTTTTAATTCTTCTATTTATTCAAATATTAACATGCTTTTTTGGATTTAAAATTCTTGAATGAATATCTATCAAGGGATTTAAAAGTTTAAATATTTTTTGTGTAATTCCCCCCCCCCCCCCCCGAAATTTTTAATTCTTCTGTTTCTTCAAATAAAATCATGCTTTTTTGGATTTAAAATTCTTCAATGAATATCTATCAAGGGATTTAAAAGTTTAAATATTTTTTGTGTAATTGCCCCCCCCCCCCGAAATTGTTAATTCTTCTATTTCTTCAAATAAAAACATGCTTTTTTGGATTTAAAATTCTTCAATGAATATCTATCAAGGGATTTAAAAGTTTAAATATTTTTTGTGTAATTCCCCCCCCCCCCCCCGAAATTTTTAATTCTTCTGTTTCTTCAAATAAAATCATGCTTTTTTGGATTTAAAATTCTTCAATGAATATCTATCAAGGGATTTAAAAGTTTAAATATTTTATGTGTAATTGCCCCCCCCCCCCCGAAATTTTTAATTCTTCTATTTCTTCAAATAAAAACATGCTTTTTTGGATTTAAAATTCTTCAATGAATATCTATCAAGGGATTTAAAAGTTTAAATATTTTTTGTGTAATTGCCCCCCCCCCCCGAAATTTTTAATTCTTCTGTTTCTTCAAATATAAACATGCTTTTTTGGATTTAAAATTCTTGAATGAATATCTATCAAGGGATTTAAAAGTTTAAATATTTTTTGTATAATTGCCCCCCCCCCTCCCTCCGAAAAATTTATTTCTTCTGTTTCTTCAAATCTTAACATGCTTTTTTGGATTTAAAATTCTTCAATTTCAAATATTAACATGCTTTTTTGGATTTAAAATTCTTGAATGAATATCTATCAAGGGATTTAAAAGTTTAAATATTTTTTGTGTAATTGCCCCCCCCCCCCTCCCGAAATTTTTTATTCTTCTATTTCTTCAAATATTAACATGCTTTTTTGGATTTAAAATTCTTCAATGAATATCTATCAAGGGGTTTAAAAGTTGAAAGATTTTTAGTGTAATTGCCCCCCCCCCCCTCTCCCGAAATTTTTAATTCTTCTATTTCTTCAAATAAAAACATGCTTTTTTTGATTTAAAATTCTTCAATGAATATCTATCAAGGGGTTTAAAAGTTTAAATATTTTTTGTGTAATTGCCCCCCACCTCCAGAAATTTTTAATTGTTCTGTTTCTTCAAATTTTAACATGCTTTTTTGGATTTAAAATTCTTGAATGAATATCTATCAAGGGGTTTGAAAGTTTAAAGACTTTTTGTGTAATTGCCCCACCCCCGAAATTTTTAATTCTTCTATTTTTTTAAATATTACCATGTTTTTTTGGATTTAAAATTCTTGAATGAATATCTATCAAGGGGTTTAAAAGTTTAAAGATTTATTGTGCAATTGCCCCACCCCCGAAATTTTTAATTGTTCTGTTTCTTCAAATTTTAACATGCTTTTTTGGATTTAAAATTCTTGAATGAATATCTATCAAGGGGTTTGAAAGTTTAAAGACTTTTTGTGTAATTGCCCCCACCCCCCGAAATTTTTAATTCTTCTATTTTTTTAAATATTACCATGTTTTTTTGGATTTAAAATTCTTCAATGAATATCTATCAAGGGGTTTAAAAGTTTAAATATTTTTTGTGCAATTGCCCCACCTCCAGAAATTTTTAATTGTTCTGTTTCTTCAAATTTTAACATGCTTTTTTGGATTTAAAATTCTTGAATGAATATCTATCAAGGGGTTTGAAAGTTTAAAGACTTTTTGTGTAATTGCCCCACCCCCGAAATTTTTATTTTAAAATTCTTGATTTTTTTTAATAGGTCCCTGTCCGCCTGATTTCATTTGCATGCCCGTTGGCTCGAATCAGTTTATTAAAGGGAAATTTAGGCTTGCTTCTTGCCCGTAATTTTCTCATGGCCTTCAAAACCCAGAGGCCGGGCAGGGCGAATACTCAAATTTTAAACTTGATTCATTGTATTTTCATTTAGGCAAAAATAATATGGGCTTTAAAATTAAGAGAAAAACTACTGATCACGTATCGAGACGCCGCCCGCCAGGGCAAGTTGAGATGGGCGCGGCGAAGCCGCGCCTTTCTCAACTTGTTTTTAAAATAATGAAAAAAACAAAACAAACCAGCTACTGCTTCCACAATAAAATAATTAATTGGCAAATATTTCGGAATGCCTAATGCAATCCAACTTCAGTGCATCAAATTATACAATTGTGGAAGTGTTTTTCAAAATTATAAAATGACATGAGAAGCCATTCAATAGAATAAAGGGATAAAGAGGAATCCAGTCAGTTAGGGAACCTCTATGAACGTTTCGGCCAATTTTATTATACCATCTTCAGTTGCATATGAGTTTTTTTTAGCAAATAGAGTTGTTAATGGGCCTGTTCATAAGCCAGACTTATACATTAGCCAATGTATACAAATAACAATTTAATTATTTAAAATTGTTATTTGTATATATAGTCTATTGTAAAATAGTGGTTCATGAACAGACCATTAACAACTCTAGTAAAAGAATTTGATTTTCGGTTTAACTGTGGTTTATTTGTAAAAATTACATTTTTTATTTTTACAAATAAACCACATTTAAACCGAAATTCTTTTACTAATAATAACAACTGTGAAAGCCTAAACTCCAAAATTCCATTAACAACTCTATTTGCTAAAAAAAAACTCCTATGCAACTGAAGATGGCATAATAAAATTGGCCGAAACGTTTTGCCAAAAGGAGTTTGATTTCATAGAGGCTTCCTACCTGGCTGCTCCTCTTCATCCCTTTATTCAATTATATACAGCTATTTTCTACATTAAGCTATTCCATAAACGAAGGGGATATGGGCGTAACTAGGGAATTGGGACCAGCCATCCTCGCTGGGGGGGGGGGGGCAATGGTACCCTAGTTACGCCCATTGGAGGGGATAACATTTGATGAGCAAATCACCGAGGGAAAAATTATATCTTTATATACAGTAGTTGTTTGTAGCTGGGAATTGCAGTTGAGGACGATAAGGAGAATAAAACCAGCTTTAATTTTTTTCTCTCACAACTTCAATTTATTTGCAAATATTTCGGCTCCTATACAGGGGCCATCCTCAGTGCATGTATGAATTTTTTGAGAGAGATTGTCAATTTAGTAAAAATATTCTCAAGAACAATTGAGCGCATGAGCCTCGTGTCTGGACGGTCTATGCCAGTATATCATACTATATACTAGTATATCATACTATATCAGTATATATACTGTATATATATATAGTATGATATACTGGCATAGACCGTCCAGACACGAGGCTCATGCGCTCAATTGTTCTTGAGAATATTTTTACTAAATTGACAATCTCTCTCAAAAAATTCATACATGCACTGAGAATGGCCCCTGTATAGGAGCCGAAATATTTGCAAATAAATTGAAGTTGTGAGAGAGAAAACCAAAGCTGGTTTTATTCTCCTTATCGTCCTCAACTATATCTTTATATATATATAATATTTATTTATTTAAAAATAATGTTGACATTAAACCACCAGCCATTTAAAACAATTTCCCTCCGCGCCTCGCAGGTCACTGTGGGGAAATTAAACTAATTGTATCATATAGGCCTATATAAAGATATAATTTTTCTCTCAGTCACTTGCTCATAATGTTTATGGAATGGTGGCTTCTCATATCGTTTTATAATTTTGAAAAACACTCCACATTTGTATAATTTGATGCACTGAGGATAGATTGCGTTTAGGCAATCAGAAATATTTGCCAATTTTAATGTGGAAAGCAGTCGCTGATTTGTTTTTTCTCTATTATCTTAATTAATTGTCCCAGGATTTCTTCTACTTCATATTAATTTTTTTATTTAAAAATATTTTCTTTAATAATCAGTGGCAGAACCAAAATTTGCTCTTTGGTGAAGGATTATGATGTACACAGCGTGTCACCCATGCGTTTCTACATGTGATTATTTCAATGTTTAATTTTTTAAATAAGAGAAATTTTCGTGGCCCAATCCTATTGTTTTTTTTATAAAAACAATGAAATAATCACATGTGTATGGTTAGGATTTAACTTTTTCTTTACGTTTAAGGATAAAATACCATATACCGGGTGGGCCAATAGTGCGTGGACGGAAGATTGTGGGCTTATTAACGGACATTTTTAAAATTTGATGATCGCACATAATGTGGGGCCTTTAGGGCTACAAATTAAAAATATTTTTGTTTCAATTGCACCTCATATACAGGGTGGTCCATATCAAAGTTATGTTTTTTTAAATGGAACGCCCTGTATATTATTGCATATTTGGATTCTACGGCCAATTTTAGTATGAGTTTATGTCATGCAATGTATTCCAAACCAAACCGTTTAGCCGCAAATCGGGCTTTAGTGAAAAAACTGCTGTCTGAAAAAATTGAATATCTCGCGAACCATAAGACTTAAGGGACTGTTCTTTTGTGATGTTACTAACCATGAAATGTACTAATGTAGGCCAGACGGGTAACCCGGAATTATTCTTATGTTGGGAGAAATGGTCATGCCAATTTGGAAAATTTCAATCATGGATAACTTCATTTTTTCAAATGGAACATGCTACTTTTTTTTATGCCATGGGACGTGAAATTCAATTATCTTTCAGCTGATATAAGGTTGTCTATATCTATCTTTGGTAGTTTTCTTTTTATTCCAAAATATCTGATAACGAACAAAAAAAAATTTTATTATAGACAAAATAAATGAAAGAAAAATCCAAACGCAAAACAAAATCGTAATAAATGGACAAATTATGCTAAATATTCGAAAATGTCTTTAAATTTCCTTTAAAATCATTTATTTGAACTTCTCGAAAAATAAATTTGGGTTATGTTCAGGTTAGGAGGTGCGCCATCTTGTTGACAAATCATAACCCAAATTTGAGCAAGCGGGACTTTTTCGAGAAGTCCAAATAAATGATTTTAAGGGAAATTTAAAGACATTTTCAAATATTTAGCATAATTTGTCCATTTATTACGATTTTGTTTTGCGTTTGGATTTTTCTTTCATTTATTTTGTCTATAATAAATTTTTTTTTTTTCGTTATCAGATATTTTGGAATAAAAAGAAAACTACCAAAGATAGATATAGACAACCTTATATCAGCTGAAAGATAATTGAATTTCACGTCCCATGGCATAAAAAAAAAGTAGCATGTTCCATTTGAAAAAATGAAGTTATCCATGATTGAAATTTTCCAAATTGGCATGACCATTTCTCCCAACATAAGAATAATTCCGGGTTACCCGTCTGGCCTACATTAGTACATTTCATGGTTAGTAACATCACAAAAGAACAGTCCCTTAAGTCTTATGGTTCGCGAGATATTCAATTTTTTCAGACAGCAGTTTTTTCACTAAAGCCCGATTTGCGGCTAAACGGTTTGGTTTGGAATACATTGCATGACATAAACTCATACTAAAATTGGCCGTAGAATCCAAATATGCAATAATATACAGGGCGTTCCATTTAAAAAACATACCGGTAACTTTGATATGGACCACCCTGTATATGAGGTGCAATTGAAACAAAAATATTTTTAATTTGTAGCCCTAAAGGCCCCACATTATGTGCGATCATCAAATTTTAAAAATGTCCGTTAATAAGCCCACAATCTTCCGTCCACGCACTATTGGCCCACCCGGTATAATGTATATATATAATATATATATATTGAAAAATAGATGACTCAAAATTTTAACTTGATTTAGCTTATAAAAAAAATAAAGGCAACTAAATTTTTTAGAATCCTCTGCAGAGAACTTTTTATATTTAATTTCAAAGCCTATAAAAAAAAAGAGAAAAACCCAAACAGATAAAAGAAAAACTCGGCAATGTCATTCATTTTTTATTATAAATTACTTCAACCTTATCTTTAAATTTTTCTAAATTAAGTTTTATAAAATACATTTTTTTTTAAAGGGAAGGGATAAAAAAGAATGATAATAATATATTTATATAAAATAAATCCATTAAACTATAGATGGATTTTCTAAATTTATAAAATAGAGATGAAATTCATTAGCATCTAAGCGATTTTTCCACTAAGCCTGTATCTTCCTTTCGTTCGCTAATTGATTTTCATATTTAAATTCTCCCCCATATTGAACGGGTGAAAATCCGGCTTAGAGACTTTGTCTCTCTCTCTTTAAAACTGGAAGGGTTGTTTTTTTGAGTATGTACATTTTAAATTTAATTGAAAGATAGCAAAAGAAAAAGAACGTGCTTGGTCGTATTTTTGGGACCGTTTTCGTTTTTTTTTTTCTCCTTTCTTGTCTTTTATTACGTTTCCATCTTTTCGCCGTTCTCGTATAACATGAACATAATATCTAATGTCGGAATCAAATAAAAATTGCAAATGTATAAAAGAAGAAGACTTATACATACTTACTCGATTCTGGGAAATATCATATACATCAAATATGTTTGCATACTTTAGTTTAATTTTCTTTCCCTTTTTTTTTTATTTTTTATTTTTTTTTTTACTTTGACAATTTTTCTTTCTTCTTTGTCCTATAGGATCTTTTCCTTTTTGCATATTCAACAATTTGTTATCCTTTCTGAAAATTTTAAAATCTCAATTTTTTAAAAGCTTAGTGATCAAAATAAAAAAAAAAAAAAAAAAAGTAAACGAGTTTCAGAGAAGGGTTTGCAATTGAAACGATAAATATTCAATATTTACTTAAAAACAAATACGCCCACTCTTTTTATAAAAAGTTAAAAGAAAAATTTTCCCTCTCTCCTTATTCGTGAATAAACATGTATGTATGAAATAAAAATAAAACATTCTCTCAAGAATTGGTATACATAAATATGCAAAATTTAAAGGAATTGTTGTCACACACACCAAACCTCCTGATTAAGCGGATGAAAATGAGATAAATAAATTTGTATACCTAAACAAAAGTTCGAAAAAACAGTAATTTTTTTTTTTTAACCGTTTTCGGCTACAGTGGCCATTTAGGAGGTAAAATTTATTTATAAATATTAATGTACATAATATTATTGGCTATCGGGAGACGTTTTTTTTTTTTTTTTTTTTTTTTTTTTTTTTTCAAAAAAAAAACATTCACACTTTTTTCTCATTCACACTCACACCTTCACACACACACATTCACACTGTCTTTTCGGCAGCTCAGGCCATATAAGACATTTACGATAACCGTTATTTATGAATTTATATATATATTGGGGTCCAGGCATTTTTATTTAAGCCACT
>JAKCPI010011375.1:0-26279 GCA_023213315.1 Euborellia annulipes
AAGCTCACTACGCCACTGTAATGGATTCATGTCAAAAATTGGATGTCGAGATTTTGATGGATATACACGTTTTGAGGTCCCCTGAATCCAAAAATGTGGTTTTGGTGATGACCAATTTTTCCTCTTAGAACAATTCTTGATTTTGGTAGTTAACAGAAGTTTCATTAAATCTTAACAAAATTATTAACATTATTGAAAAAAAAAATATTTGTCCTTCAAAATATATGGTTTGATCAAAGAGTCCCCCACTTCGAAAATGTAAATGTTCGTTGTTGCTTATTTGGACCTCCGTTCATTCAGGGGCGTATATAGAAATTTTTTTCGGGGGGGGGGCCCGAACACTTTTGGAAATGGACGACTCATATTATAAAATTTTTAACAATAAGTGTTTGGAGAATAATGCTCCAGCCTTGATATGGAGCACATCATTTCATTTTGCAGATATTTCGACTGATCATCATGAGTGAGTCATTTCATTTCAAATCAACCCGATCATCTCCGATTTTAATGAAATTTGGTGTGTTCATTTGTACATGACGAGAGAATGAAAAATGCCAAATTACAGAATTGTAGCACAAGTAGAACAAAAGTTATGGCCCCCCCCAAAATTTGAAAAATTTCAAAAACTTTGCAGACAAAAACGGTTGTAACTTCTGTTCTAATAAAGATAGAACTATGAACCAAGTATTTTTGGAAAGGTCTTGAAACAAACTTTAAAATGATATGCAACATGATCACATTCAAACAATAAAAATAATTAAGGTCATTGACTTTAACCTTTGACCTTGAATATCTTAAAACATGTCATCTCCAAAATTAATGAAAAAAATATATATGCTTCCTCATTTTACGACATATTCTCGTATAAAAATATGATGCCTAAATATAATAGCGTTTAAAAGATGCTATAATTTAAAATATTTCAATTTCTAGGGAAATCCCCTGATATAATTAGTTCTTTATCTTAAAGACATGAAAGGTCAGATAAACTAACATGATAAAATTCTGAATCATTCTTTCATTCTTTTGTGTAATACCTACTCAAAAATTCTTTGATTTCTTAAATACAAATTACATTTTCCATATTTTATATGGTCTGTCAAGGAATGTCACCCAAAGGTGAATCGCCGATTCTTTTGAAACTTGGTGCATTTAAAGAACTCATCTAAAGATTAATTTAGATGAAAAAAGTTTCAGGGATGGGCATACAGAAATATTTTTAACTCAATCTATAAAATCAGTACAATAGTAAAATTCAATGAAAAAATGCTTAAAACAAATCTCATTCTTACAATAACTGCATTTTATAAAAGAAAAATCACATGATTCGTCTTTATAATTATTTTCATTGTTGAAACAAAATTCAACAGGATTATCGAAATGACCAGGATGGCTTTGAGACCAACCCGATGCAAACCACGAGTAATTAAATAGATTAATATATCTTGGTGAAGAGAGCTGATTGTGTGCTAATGATTGCAAAATTAGTATATTATTTCTCTGATATAAGTTGATATTTAAATTGTAAAGTATAACGCGATCAGATATCTTCCTCACAAAATTCTTCCAAACACGAAATCCAAAGACATCTAGTGGTTGAATAAGACCAGTTGTATTAGGAGGAATAAATAATTGTTCAAAATGTTTATCATCAGGTTCAGGGGCGTATATAAAAATTTTTTTCGGGGGGCTCGAACTCAAAAAATTTTTCTGCGGAAAATTTTTCTTTAAGAAACTAAATTTTTTTTCACACAAAACTTTTTGCAGAACATTTTTTCTTTTGCGGAACCAAAGATTTTCATCCTGCGGAAAAATTTGTTGCGCTGTTGTCTGTATAACCCTATATATGTATATGTGTTTGGGAAATTTCGGGGGGGGGGCCCGGGCCCCCTCGGCCCCCCCCCCTTATATACGCCCCTGATCAGGTTTGACTTTTGTGTAGAGAGATTTGTCTTTATAGGTTGATAACGATTCCAATAAAAGTAAACTAAAAAAAAAATTAAAAAAATTAAAAAAAAATATTTCTGTATGCCCATCCCTGAAACTTTTTTCATCTAAATTAATCTTTAGATGAGTTCTTTAAATGCACCAAGTTTCAAAAGAATCGGCGATTCACCTTTGGGTGACATTCCTTGTGAGATCATTTAGACCTCGTCTCTATTTATTTTAAATGATTGGCAGCTAATTAAAAAAAAAAAAAAAAAATTTAATATAAGCAAGTCTAGTGTAATTTTTCACAACTATCTATTATTTTGTTTTGCAAAAACTTTCTAATGTAAGAATTTAAACATCTTTTTTTCAGATAAAAGAGATTGTTTTCAAAAATCATTACACAGCTTACCTCTCTATTTTAATGCGCTTTAATCCACCTTGTACACCAGTATACGATGAAAGTACGAAATGTATTCTTAGAGGAAGTTTTCCTTTACCAACAGACAAAGGCTGGCAATTGGTCATCTCACAAAACATCCTTATGCCCAATCCTAATTTAGAGCATGGGAGTCAAGACCTTGTTTCTTTGGTCCCGGATGAGGTAGGCCTCATTTTAATATTCTTCTGCCTAAATAAAAAATTTAAGCAGAAAATAGAAATATATTATTTGTAGGTAGGTATATTGAGAAATTAAAGAGAGTGCAGCTAAGCGTAATTTCATTCATTTCCCCCTCAGAGCTGACGTTTCGGTCCTATGTAGGACTATCTTCATTAGCAGAACAATTCATAAAGGACTTGCATAAAATCAAACAAATTGAATGAATATTCACCACTAGGGGTGTCATTATTTATGTAAGTTCTTTATGAATTATTCTCTTAATAGCTCTGAAGATGGTCCTAAACAAAACCAAAACGTCTCTGAGGGGGATTCCAGCTACAAACAATACAATCATCTTTAAAAAAAAAACTTCAAAGAAATATATTAATGTAGTAGAATACGTAAATAAAAGGTCAAGCAGCTATGTTTATTTCTTTATTATGTAATCCACAGCGACGTTTCGGTCAACTATGCGACCAATGTAAATGTCTGTCACAGTGCCTTAACAAGGGTATGAAGCGCCTGTGGCAAGTGTCTAAGTTGCGCCCCCCCCCATAATCCAGTGTTTCCTAAACTTTTTTTGGCCAAATTCCTCCTTTTTAAAGTTATTGTGCTCCCTATCAGGCTATGGCAACTTCTAAAATCTGTATCTCCTCAGGGCTCGGATAAAAACGGTAAAAAATTTAATGAAAATTTCTCTTTGAGAGGGTCCCGGCCCTCAGGGTTGTAATCTGGTGTGACTGGTCGCACAGCACACTATTTTTTCTTAATTTCGGAAATTTAAAGGCGCATTCTGTACTTGTTTGCCAGAATATAAATGCAAAACAAATTTTTAAGTATTAATTTTTAAAATTTTACATTAAAAATAATTTTTTTTTTCGAATCTCAGGGGGGGGGTAATTACCCCCTTTACCCCCCCCTTCTTGTATCCGCCCTTGGCCACAGATTAATATATATCATTAATCTGTGATAATACCCTGCTCATTTGCTCCTCTAGATTCGTTCTCCAACTCCAGCCAGCGCAATTGGTTAAAATTGTGGCCTTCATGCCAACATAAATAAAAAAAAAGTTATTTAAAAATTTGTCAAAATTCCCTAAACATAGGGGTTACCAAAATTTATATTCCACATATCCTTTCTCTCGTTATAATGACAGATAAATGAAATTATAAGTTAGCAATAAAAATAAAAAGAAATTGATAATATGATTTAAAAAAAAACGTGCAGGAGATGGATTTGAACTCGTGAAGTTTGGTTACGTGAGAATGAATTAACCACTTTATCCATTCATTTCTTAATTGAAATAAGGAAAAATTAGCCATATAAGAAACATGAAATAAAAGAAGTATTAAAAAAATTTTAATATTCCACATATGATATATCATTTTTCATTACTTTTTATGCGGATTAATAATTGATAATCTAAATATTGATAGCATTCATAGTTTTCAAATAATTCAATGGCCAAACGTCAGATTGTTTATGCCTTGATGTAATTAAACCAAAAACTCTATCTAACATATGATACATGTCATTAATTCTTGAATTCCCCCTGATTCCAGAGAACTAAAGCCCTTTTAATTATATGATATAATTTGGGAGTTATTGGCGATCAAAGTTAAGTCTATTTTCGACCTTAATGACATCAACACTCAATTCTATTGTATTATCGAAAAAGCTTATTTAGCATTGTCTGATTAAAACCAAATTTTTACCAGAGATTTATAATTAAATAATGAGTTTTTTTCTAAAGTTTCATTGAGATTGGTAAAGAAATAAATAAAATATTGACTATTTTGTAAATTGAGTTTTAGAATTGGGATTTCAGATTCAAGCCTAGACCCGGTTCATAGATCGCTCTCTTTACCCATCCGGGATCCCAAATTCTAAAACTAAATTTACAAAATAGTCAATATTTTATTTATTTCTTTACCAATCTCAATGAATCTTTAGAAAAAAACTCATTTTTTAATTATAAATCTCTGGTGAAAATTTGGTTTTAATCAGACAATGATAAATAAGCTTTTTCGATAATATATAGAATTGAGTGTTGATGTCATTAAGGTCGAAAATAAGCTTAACTTTGATCGCCAATAACTCCCAAATTATATCATATAATTAAAAGGGCTTTAGTTCTCTGGAATCAGGGGGAATTCAAGAATTAATGACATGTATCATATGTTAGATAGAGTTTTTGGTTTAATTACATCAAGGCATAAACAATCTGACGTTTGGCCATTGAATTATTTGAAAACTATGAATGCTATCAATATTTAGATTATCAATTATTAATCCGCATAAAAAGTAATGAAAAATGATATATCATATGTGGAATATTAAAATTTTTTAAATAATTCTTGTATTTCATGTTGCTTATTTTTCCCTAAAACAACAATTACATAAAGTTTGGCTCAAGTGGTGAATTCGTCCTCAAGCAATCTATATTTTTACTTTCTCGTATAGAGAAAGTATTGTAATCGTAAAAAAATTCGACTTCGAGATTTTGATGTTTCTCCACGTTTTAGACCTCCCTGAGTCCAAAAATACCATTTTTGGCATTATGTATGTGTGTGTGTGTGAACACGATTGCTTAAAAACGAAAGCAGCTAGATGGATGAAATTTGGTATATGTTCCTTACACTAAAATTGCAGATTTCTATCAACTTTTGGAGTAAATAGGTCACTTGGAAGTAGTACTTAAAAAGTTTTTTCAAAAATTTTGGAATTTTCAATTTTTTTTGTTATATTATGATAAAATACTCTATTTTAAAAAGTTTTTATTCTTTGATATTTTTACGAAAACTGAATAGTTTTTGAAATAATCAACGAAGAAAACAACATTTTTCGTAAATTTTGGAAAGAAAAATAAAAAAAAAATCATACAGGTGTCATTAAAAAACATGTAAATATAAACAAATGAATTTGTATAATATTATTTTCGCACTCTCTAAGGAAAAATAATAAAAATTGTTATATAATTACATTTTTATTTATTTTTTTCTTTAGGGACTCGAATTGAATAAAGACAGACAGCCTTGCAAGCAAAAGGCACCGCCGGCAAGTGCTGCGCCTCTGGTGTCAATTCTATAAACCCTTTTGTTAAAATGAAATTCATCTTTAATTAATTTCATAAAATTAGTATAAATATCGGAGGGGACAACCTAAAGGGGAGGGGTCCTAAAAGGCGTCCCCCTCCGAAAAAAGCAAAAATTCAAATATTGTGGAGCCCTAAATGCCATTGGAGTAGAAAGAGAGCGAAGGTAATGAGAGCGAGTGAGATGGAGAGAGTCGCTTAAAGATGCTGAGTCTCTTGGTGCACATGAACCGGATTCCAAACAATGCGCGTGACGTCATCTTTTCTCAGAACCCATTAAAGACAGAAATAAAAATAAAATTGTTTTTTTTTTTTTTTTTTTTTATATATATTCATCAAATTAGAAGAAAAAAACAAATTAAATAATTTCAAAAAATGAATATAAAAAAATCTGGTGTGACTGGCGCAGCACAACTTTTCTTACCTTCGGTAATCGAATGTTGTGTACTGTGCTTGTCTCCCAGATTTTTTGTGTTGACATGTATTTAGTTTCGACAGTACGGTACATTCGATTTTCAAGATGTAAAATTTATAAGTATGGGAAAATATTTATATTTTGTTACCATGGCAACCGTTTCTTCTATCTTTTCTATGGAGAACAAGAGTAAAGTGGTCTTCAGAAGATTTCAATCACAAAATGAGAATATACATTTTATAGAGAATCTAACAAATAATTGATTTTTGAATTTTAAAAAAATCGTTGGAGCAAATTTTGAGAAAATCGAAAAAAACTGAAAAAGTACATCAGTAAAGTACTAGTACTCTTTGGCCGATTTTGATTAAAAGCTTATTTTTCGGTCCGGGGGATGTTTAACTTAAATATAAAATTTCAGCCTCATAGCTCAATTCCTTCATGCTTAAAAGTGAACACAGACACACAGACACACAGACACACGGACACACAGACACACACACAGACAGACCATGTCGCGAAAACCACTTTTTGGATTCAGGGGACCTCAAAACGTGAAGATCCATCAAAATCTCGACATCGAATTTTTGACATGAATCCAATACTTTCTCTATATATATATTACATATATACATAGGTAAGAGAAAGTAAAAATTATTTTAATAAAGGAAATAAATATATTCTAACTTTTGATTGATTATTGAGGTGGGATTTATTTATTTTTCTTCCTGAGACGGGTGTTAAAGTTAATTGTATTTTCAATTTATATTTCGGCCTCTAAGATCATTTGTCTTTTGGGAAATTAAATAAAATGGCTTCCAGCAGGTGAGAGACTCAACACTCAGCGGGTCACCTATCCACGGTCCAGCAGTTCTTAGCCTTGCTTAACCCGAATTTTCTCAATTTTTTTCTGCCTTTTCTCAGAAGCTATTCAATTTAAAAAAGCTTTTTTTTTATACTCAACAAATTAATAAAAAAAAATATCAAACAATTAAAAAAATTATTTTAATAATTACCTTTGATAACTGAAAATCTATTCAGTTTTTGAAAAAATGTCAAAGAATAAAAACTTTTTAAAATAGAGTAATTTATCACAATATGATAAAAAAATTGAAAATTTAGAAATTTCTGAAAAAACTTCTTAGGTAAAGTACTACTTCCAAGTGACGTATTTACTCCAAAAGTTGATAGAAATCTACAATTTTAGTGTAAGGAGCATATACCAAATTTCATCGATCTAGCTGCTTTGGTTTTTAAGCAATCGTGTTCACACACACACACACCCAAACGTAATTCCAAAAGAATATACGAGAAAGTCTCGGAGAAGTCATTCCCCATATTTTATTTTCCATTCTCACGTAACTAAACATCGCGAGTTCAAATCCATCTCCTGCACTTTTTTTTTTTTATTCTTAACTGTTTTTTATACCTCATGTGGGGGGGGGGGAGCTGGCGCGTAAATGGGAAGAAAGTGTGTTTTTTAATAAAAAAAAAATTATAAATATTCGTAAAATAAGTTCAAATAAGCATGAAAGGGAAAAAGCATGAAAACATTCATGCGTCGAATGAGGCGTTATTTTTATTGCAAACTTAATCACGGGAGTTACTGTAAGTGCGTACCCAGGATCAAATCTAGGGGAGGGGCAGCAGATCATGGTCGTCCAGGGGGGGGGGGAGAGATCATGGCCGTCCAGAGGGAAAAGCCTTCGAATTAAAGGCATAAAAACTCTCGAGTCCTAAATCATTCCCCGTCGCCATCGCGCTACCTAATTTTGTTTCGTTTCATCGCTTTATAAACATTTAATTTTTTTTTCTTGCTTCCAGGGGGGTGGGCAGCCCCCCTGTCCCTCGCTGGGTACGCCCATGAGTTACTGTTCTATATTATCTATGCTCCCTATATACAAATTTTGTAAAATATATAAAATGATATTTCAATTTCTAAATTGCCTTCTTCCCTGAATAAGCCAATTTCCGCTCCCTCTCCCTCCAAGTTGTGAGCTGCAGGTCGTTTTTATTTACCACCAATATAATCAGTGAGGCACTACGAGAGAGGGGGCTGATATAATTCTCGGAGGCCATTTCCCCTCTCCCCCGTAGCGCCTCACTGATTAAAATGTTGGTAAATAAAAACCTCGTGTAGCTCACAACTAGGTCGGTCCCCTTTGTTTTGCGCCCCCGGCCCAGTTGCGCCCGTGGCGGGCGCCTGTTTTGCCATGTCGTTACGGCCCTGGTCTGCCAAAGAATATAAGAAGGTATTATGTTGACTGAACCCTAGCCATGAAGATATGGTCGCATAGCCGAAACGACCCTCTGGGTTCTATAATAAAGCAATAAACATAGCTGCTTGACCTTTTATTTATTCTACTATATATGATTCAGCTATTCAGCTGGCTCACCATGGGCCTAGCCAGGGGGAGGCAGGGAGGGGCCTTTAAAAGTTAAAAAAAAAAACAAATATATTTTTCCCATTGGGAATTTTTTTTTAACGCCCCAATCCACTACATTAATTTAATTTTTTTACTTTCTCTTACCTATGTATATATGTAATATATATATAGAGAGAAAGTATTGGATTCATGTCAAAAATTCGATGTCGAGATTTTGATGGATCTTCACGTTTTGAGGTCCCCTGAATCCAAAAAAGTGGTTTTCGCGACATGGTCTGTCTGTGGGTGGGTGGGTGGGTGGGTGGGTGGGTGGGTGGGTGGGTGTGTGGGTGTGTGTGTGTGTGTTCAATTTTAAGCATGAAGGAATTGAGCTACGAGGTTGAAATTTTATATTTAAGTTAAACACTCCCCGGGACCGGAAAAATAAGCTTTTAATCAAAATCGGCCAAAGAGTACTAGTACTTTATTGATGTACTTTTTCAGTTTTTTTCGATTTTCTCAAAATTTGCTCCAACGATTTTTTTTAAAATTCAAAAATCAATTATTTTTTAGATGCTCTTTAAAATGTATATTCTCATTTTGCGATTGAAATCTTCTGAAGACCACTTTACTCTTGTGTTTCATAGGAAAGATAGGAGAAATGGTTGCCATGGTAACAAAATATAAATATTTTCCCATACTTATAAATTTTTACATCTTGAATTCAATTGTACTCTACTGTCGGAAACTAAATACATGTCGACACGAAAAATCTGGTGTGACAAGCACAGTGCACAACTTTCGATTACCGAAGGTAAGAGAAAGTTGTGTGCTGTGCGCCAGTCACACCAGATTTTTCGTGTCGACATGTATTTAGTTTCCGACAGTAGAGTACAATTGAATTCAAGATGTAAAAATTTATAAGTATGGGAAAATATTTATATTTTGTTACCATGGCAACCATTTCTCCTATCTTTCCTATGAAACACAAGAGTAAAGTGGTCTTCAGAAGATTTCAATCGCAAAATGAGAATATACATTTTATTTTTATTTAAATAAATAATTAATAATCTATGTATATATTAATTGCAAACCCCCTCCCCTCTCGCTCTAACGAGGGGTTGCCCCCCCTAACAAGATGACTGGCTACGTCCATGTCGCTCACAAAAAATATATTAATTAAATAAAATCAAAAAGACAAACATTAAAACCTTAATAAATAAATATAGGCCTATCTCATATAAAGGTATAATAATAAAAAACATATAACCAAGTATTTATTAATTTAAATAAGCGAAAAATAGTAGGGCATGTCAGGGCCGGATCTAGGAGGTTTTTTAGGGGGCCCCCCATCTTTCTATACAAAATTCATATCATTTTACCTTTTTTTTAAATGCTTTTATTTTAGTAAATCTTTCTTTAATTGCCGCCCCCTGATATCTGCCGCCCGGGGCACATGCACCTACTGCCCCCCACCCAGATCCGGCCCTGGGGCATGTTGAGCGTAAATCGACAGATCCGTGGTGCGACTCAGTGGCGTAGCGAGAGAGGGGCAAGGGGGTCATCATGCCCCGGGCGCTACTCACAAAGGGGCGCCAAATGGTTCGCAAAACAAAAATAATTTTAATGTCTGGGAAAAAAATTTTCCTCGTGACGGGAAAATTTGGTTCTGCAAAAAAAAAATATAAAATTTTTCCGCAAGAAGGGGAAAAAATTCCGCAAATTTTTTTTTTTTTTTAAGGTCTTTTTCGGCATCTAAGGCCATTTAGACCCCATCCCTATTTATTTCAAATGATTTGTAGTCAAATCAAATGAAATAAATTTTCTCGCTTGGGACGGGAAGCGAACCCGGGACTCCGGTGCAAGGAGCTAATGTCTTCTCACTGAGCCTCGGCTTCCTGGCTTGCGCAAAATTTAGTCAAAATTTAGGCAGGAAAATTTTGTATTTCGGGCCCCCCCCCCCCTAAAATTTCTATATATGCCCATGTATAATTTTATATGGTTTTCGAATGGGGGGGGGGGGCGCTAAAAGGTATTGTGCCCCGGGCGCGAGTTAAGCTCACTACGCCACTGGTGCGACTCCCGGCGGTACCTACATTTTTCGCTTATTTAAATTAATAAATACTTGGTTATATGTTTTTCATAAATACTTCATGGACCAACACATGATATATATAATTCTTTAGGTATAATAATAGTTAAATAATTTTTAGAATAATCCTTGGAAAAACGCCGTAGCCGTGAGATTAATTTTAAGACAGCCATCACCAATGTGGAATGATTTCAAAATCGAAAATCTCAGAATATTTGAACAAAAACCCCTAAAAAGAAATTTCAATCATACACATGAGATTGGCGATGAACTCTTTTGTACGAGAAAGGTAATTGAAGGTCATAAAAAAAATTAACGAAAATTAAAATATTAGTGTGGATTAATGACAAATTTTTTTTTTTAGCATTATTTGCCTCTGTTAAAAATGGTTAAGGATAAAACATTGTACATGATGAAGAGAGATTTCGATGTATCATGGGTAGCTATAATTAATAATAATAAAATAATAATAATAATAATGATAATGATAACACTTTAATCATGAATGATTTTCTTTTTCAGACAAGAAGTGAATATGAATTTTATCAAATCCATTGAGAAAAAAATTTTCTTAAATACAAAATTTAAATGTAAATAAATACATTTTATGTAAATGTAAATAGTTATTAAATTGGAATAGAAATTTTCAATAAATTTATTTTCTTTTTTCCTTTTTTGAAATGAGAATAGAGAAATAGAGCCAAGATGAAAACATATGAATAAAATCCATTTTACTTAGTTTTTCATTGGCAATCAGGGGCGTATATAGTTCTTGGTCTTGCCCCCCCCCCCTCCCCGAAATATTTGATCGGCCCCGTGGTGTGAAAAAAATATAGCCCTGTAAAATTTTTTTTTTCTGCAGGGCGAAAAACTTTGGTTCCGCAAAAGAGGGAATGTTCCGCGGGGCGGCAAAATTTTCGTGTCTCTTAAAAAAAAGGTAAAATGAGTTCAGACCCCCCCCCCCCCACTCCGAAAAATTTCTACACTACTAGGAAATTGACCCACTCATGAAAAATGCTATGGCCAGCTTTTAAAAGAGCCACAGCTTGGGCAGCCTTAACTGGAGCCGTATCCATGATTATTATAAAAAATCTATAGAAATAAGGATAAAGTATCCCTGTTAAGCGATAGATGATATTTTTGATTAAATAAGATCGAGTTTGCAAACGTCTTTAAACAAGCAGACTTCAAAATTACAATTATTTCAATTTAAATTTAAATATCAAGCGTGTTTCATTTATTTTTATTTTATTATCCATTTTAATTTAAATATTTTTTTTAATTTAGTATCAAATTTAAATACATTTCAAGATATTAAATACAAATTATTTAGAAGAATATAAAATTAAATTGGGTGGGTCGATTTCCTTGCTCGGGAGTGTATATACGCCCCTGTTGGCAATATGCCAATTTTTTTGTATCATTTTAATTTTCCAGGGGGGGGGGGGCAAGTGCCTGGTTGCCCCCCCCGTGCGGACGCCCATGATGCCAAGTCTCTGTTTATAAATTGATGTTTTTTGGCTGTGGAGATTTACTCAGGATTCGCAGGGACTTTGCAGCCAGGAGATTAAATAAAAAAATCTTTTATTTAATTTTTTATTTGCCGACGTTTCGGTCGCCAATCACGACCTTCATCAGGGCCTATGATCATAACATTTATTAAAAAAATTGATATTAAATTACAATAAGAATACATAATCGATAAATATCAGATGTACTTACAAATATTGTTAATTATACACGATCTTAGGTATCTTATTATTCATTGCAATTAAACACAATTTCTTTTTTAACTTTGATATGTACAAAATGTTATCATTTACTTGCTGCTCGGAGGTCTCTTCTTCAAATGATACACTGAACTCACATTTATTATTTTTTTATATAAATCTTAAAATAAAATTAATCCCGCTTTAGTTATAAATAATACATTCAATTTGAGGAATATTTTTTATGCTAATTAAATTCGGAAACCTTTATCTAATATAATATTTTACAAATTAAATCTTAATGAATTTTAAAATATTCTCATATAGGGCACTAAGACTTTGGATGTCATCTCTAAAATTGCAGGCCACATCTTGATATTTTTGTATTGCGATCATTTCGATAAATTCACGCCGAAAGTGATTTCTGTCCTGGTATAAAATCTGGAAATTTTCAAAATCAAATCTGTGCCATGAATCCATAGCGTGGGTGGCGAGGGCAGTAGATGTTTTTTTTGTTTTTTATTGTCAGCTGGTGTTCCCTTATTCGATCAGATATTTTCCTCTTGGTGGTGCCTATATAACATTTTTCACACATTTCTTCATCATTACCTATGCAGTTTATTTTATATACCACCCCTACTCTCTCAGTATTTTTAATTGCCTCCTTCTGATTATATAGAAATTTTAATGTGTTACTACTGCTGTAAGCAATTTTTATATTTTCACTTTCTAACACTTTTTTCAAATCATAACTTAAGGGCCCCATACACGTTCAGGCCGTCCTCAAGGAAAAAAGTCTCAAGGATTTCCTCGAGAATTTCCCCAAGGAAAAATTCGGACATACACGCTAGGGTTTACCTCGAGGAAACGCACTTGAGGATTATCTCAAGACCAACACACTAGTTCTCTTTTGACAGTTCTTGTAATCATTTGTAGAATTTTTTTAGTATGTTTTCATATTCAGATAAAATTATTATAAATAATTAATAATAATAATTATTATAATAATAAAAATTCTTATATTTTAAATTAAAATTTAATAATAGAAACATTCTAATTAAATTAATCTAATTAATATAGATACTTTTTAAGCCAAAACAAAGGCCCTCGGGGCATGGCGTAGAGGTTAGCGTGCTAACCTCGTATACCAAACGTCGCGGGTTCGGACCCCAGGCAGTCCGATGATTTTATTTAAGCCAATTGGATACCAAATGGCTTAAATAAGAATGCCTGGACCCCTATATGTATATTTATATAATAACGGTTATCGTCTAAAGTCTTAAATGGCCTGAGTTGCCGAAAAGACTGTGTGAATGTGTGTGTGAGTGTGAGTGTGAATGAGAAAAAAGTGTGAATGTTTTTTTTAAAAAAAAAAAAAAAAGCCAAAACAAAAAAAAAATATATTTTATAATTTTAATTATTTATAATAATTTTATTTATTTTATTATTTATATTTATTTTAGTCTTTTTTTGGCATTTAATTCCTATTTATTTCAAATGATTTGTAGTCAATTCAAATGAAATAAATATTTCTCGCTTAGCTCGGGAATAATCTCTTTTCTCTGAGTCATGGATCACGGGCTATTTGAAATATTCCAAATATATATTTTAAAATTACGGCCTGAGGCCGCCTGAATTGGCCATACACGCAGCGATAAACTGACTGAAATCCGGCCTCGAGGAAAATATTATTGAAATTCAATCAGGATTTTTTGGCCTCGAGGCCGCCCTTTGGCCTCGAGGCCGCTACCACACACGTTGAGGATTTCCTCGAGGCCAGCCCTATTCCGGCCGGGCCTTGAGGAAAACCGGATGGTGTATGGGGGCCTTTAGAGAGGGGTGAAAGTCGAGGCTGAAATAAATTTTTTCCCTTTTTGATTCTATTTCATTTTTATCGGATTTTGGATTTCTGACTTCTTGGTTTATGGATGAAATGATTTTATTCAGCATAGATTTCGTGTACCCATTTTCTATACACATTTTTTCTATTATTTTTAGATTTTTTGGCCAAAAAAACATTATTGCTGATGCGCTGCATTCTAGTAATCAAATTTTTTATTGCATTTATTTTTTGATGCAGTGGCTGGAGAGATTGTGAGTGTAGTAGTCGTGAAGTTTGTGTTGTTTTTCTGTACCAATCCAACAGCAAAGTCCCATTTGATTGCCTAATTATTGTTGAGTCTAGGAAATTTATTTTATTTTCATTTTCTGTTTATATATTACAGGTAATTAATATACAGCTCTGGGGGGTGACATGGTTCTCGGCGGCCCTGGGTATTACATAAATTTGGAATCTAAATGGCTTAAATGAAATCACCGGATGGAGGGGCCTTAAGATGAAAACAAATGATCAGGGTACATTGTCCCTCCTGGAATTTTCGGAACCAAATTGTTCCGCCTCGCGGAAAATTCTTTCCCCTCTCATGAAAATCATTTTACCTTTTTTTAGGAAAACGAAATAAAAAAAAAATTTTTTTGCGGAACCAAATTGTTCCGCTACGGAAGGAATTTTTTTGCCTCTCTGTCCTCCGGGGTCTGCGGGGGTGTTTTTTACACCCCTGCCGAGTAGCTACTGATTTTTGTGACTTCGATATACATTAGAGAATAAATTGTTTCTGCTCTTCAGTTAAGATCCCATTAAAATCTTCAATTTTTTGACTCTTCTTTAACAACAATGAGATTCTGGAGCAGTAGCGGATTAATGCAATTTTGTTGGGGGCGTTTTTTTTATTTTTTTTATTTTTATTTTTTAAGGACTTTGTCGGCCTCTATGGTCATTAGACCCCTTTCCTATTTATTTAAATTGATTGGTAACAAATTCAATTGAAATTAAAGAGCGGAAATCATAATTTCTTTAGATTACTAGTTTTTATAACGTTTTGAATTTCTTCTCGGGGGGGGGGGATCGCCCCCCTCCCCCCTTTAATCCGCCCCTGTTCTGGAGTCTCTTGTGCAGATCCCAAAGATCTGGACCGAGCTTGAGAAAGCGATTTCGACATCCAATTTCTTTAATAAATTACTTTTCTTGGAACAAGAGCCGGAATCCACAGAGCCAAGTCCACGAGCCTTGGATTTGGCCTTGCCGTGAATGGTAGTTCACCAAGCCAAAGCCATAACTTGTGCAGCGTTGCCAGATTCATATTTATTTTTTTTTAGATCCTTTTGATATTTTTCTTATATTTTCTGAAGAGATTTTAATTAGAATAATTATTTAAATATTTTTTAAATCATTTTTTTTTAACAAAATTTTGAAAAAGTACTAAAATTAAGATAATTATGAGTGACATGACTTTTGTTGGGGGAAGTTCAAATGATCATTGGTAACCATTGCGGGGCAATTTTTCATTTTGATTCAATGACCTGCAAAATGTCCTACATTTAATTTGTAACTGTTTCTTCACTTGTGTTCAAGAATTAAATAAAAATTATTTTATTTATTTATTTTTTATAATATTATTATATTAGGATTTTTTTTATACAATTGTTCATTTTGTTGTATTAAACTAAATTCTAGTTTAATAAATAAAATAGATATCAAAAATAAAATACATATTGGAGTCGGGATGAATAAAACCTGCGTTTAGTCAAACACCTTTACAGTTTGATCAAGGCAGACGTTTCAGCAACCATAACATCTGCCTTCCTCAGTGCCAAACAAAGTTCTTTAAGGTGTCCCTGTCATATCTCCCACCAAGGGCGGATACAGGGGGGGGGTAAAGGGGTAATTACCCCCCCCCCCGAGATTTGAAAAAAATACCTTTTTTTCGCAAAACAATATATTTTTAACGTAAAATTTTAAAAATCAATACCTAAAAATTTGATTTGTATTTATATTCTCACGAAAATACCAGGTTTCGCAAAAGAGTGAAATTTGCCGCGAACAGCGCATAAAAAAATCTTTGGTTCCGCGGGTTGAAAAAATTTTGGCTCTCTAAAGAAAAGGTAAAATATTTTTACGGGCGGGAAAAATTTCTGGTTCCGCGAAAAACAAAATTTTTCGTAGAAAAATTTTTGAGAACAGGCCCCCCTCCCCCGAAAAAATTTCTATATACGCCCCTGGTGCTGTGCGACGAGTCACACCAGATTACCCCCCCCCCCCCGAGAAACACCTCTGGATCCACCCTTGTCTCCCACCTGGATACGCTGCTGCCTCCCTCCGAAAACAAAAAAGCTTAAATTTTAAGAAGCTTTAGAAGAAAAAAATACTTTTTTTTTCATGACTCAATTGATAATTAGAGGTTTTTCTTTTTACCCCTTTCGGCTACTGAGGCCATTTATAAATTTATTTGATAAATTTTTAAATACAAAGTATCGATGACTTCCTGGGGACGTTCCACACGCTGATTACGGGGTCACCAATCCGAGCTTTCGCCACACTTAGTCCCGGCTCCCCTCCCCTATTTTGTCCTTGGACTTTGTGAATTTTCAAGAACCTTTTGCAAAAAGAATAAATATTTTTTTTAATATAATATATTTTTAGTTAAAATAAAATCCATTTTTTTTTTTTATAATTTCAAATGGTCATAGAAATAAAAAGAATGTTTGTTATGGAAATAGCTTGAATTACTTGAAAAAAGGATCCTATTTAATAATATAAAACAGAGATACTGAGAAAAACAAATATAGTTTTTTTTAAATTTTATTTATATAAAAAGAAAAATTCCCTCTAAAAATGTGAAATTTACCAAATTTAAAATTATTATTTTTTTTTTTTTAAAGATATGTGGCAACGTTGGTTTTTTCATCAATCGTACGTTTCGTTTTTAATATTTCTCATTTTTATGTTTCACTTCGAAGCAGCAAGAAGCTCTTCAAGATGAACGGAGATCGTGTTGATTTCTTTAAACAATTCATCTTGCCTGTCTTTTTAGAAAGTAAGTTAATTATTTGTTTTTAATTTTATTTTCGTAAGAAATTAAGCCTGGCTACGAAAAAAATTAGTTTACATTTGCTTAAATAAAAAAATGACAAATATTCAAGACAAAATTATTGAAAATAAATTTTTTAATTTAAAGTATTTGAATTACTCAAACCAGACCACATGGTACTTAATTAAGTTCAAACATGATATATCAAGTCAATTATTAATTTTTCGTTGCGGTTAAGCGATGCCAGGAGAGTCGAAATCTCGGGATTGGTGACCCTGAGAAATCAGCGTGTGGACCGTCCCTCAGTCAATAACACCGAAATGGCATCTATAGCCGAAAAGGGTTTTTAAAAAAATTATTAATTTTAATTAAATTATTCGAATCATTTTTTAAACAATATTTGTTTAAAGATATTTTTGAATCTCTTAATTAAAAGACTCCAGAGAGGAATAAATATAAATAATTATGAAGGAAAGTTATTCAGAATAGTATATGAGTATTTAATTAAAAAGATGGGGGAGATAACTTGCTTGTTTGTATAATACTTTAAAAACCCTTTGGAGTTTTAGGGAAGTCTTATGACATTGATGCCAAGTATTTTTTTTTTCTTAAATTATTTAAAATGTTTTATTCCTTTTCTTTCGACATAAACGAAAAAGCAAATTTATCTGCCTTTGCTTTTTGATATTAAATCATGAACCTTTTAGTTAATTAATATTCTTTTTTTCAAGATCATCTTCGTAATTTTCATTATTTTGTAAAATTAATAGAATTTTCCTTTGTATTTTGCATTACTTTTTTTGCTTAAGTCCTCGCACATTTTTTTTTTTTCAATTATTCTTCAACTAAAAAAAAATCAAGATTTTATATTGAACAATTCCGTATGCAAAAAATCTCTTATGATATACACTCCCCCGTAAAAAAGTGGCGCACTTTGTTTCTTCCTTAAGAAGACCTGTTCTAATCTATTCTAATGATACTGTAATTTATTAAACATTTAATATGAATAAACTTATACATTTCTAAATAACTTTAGCACAAATTCAAAACATTTTAATCAAAAAATACAATTTAAATAAAATAAAGAAAAATATGTGTATTTTCAATTTTTGAGACAAATCAACTTAATCTCGATATGTTTTGTTGGATTTAATTAAAAATTTTGTTTTTATAAGAATTTCCAATAAATAGAACAGAGAAAACCTGAAAAGGAAAGATTATTTTAAAATATTAAAAATTTGGCGTTAATAAAAAAATTTCAACATTTTTGTCTTTATTTTGATTAAATTATAATTATTTATTAAAATGATATGGATTTGTTTAAATTTACTTAGAAATGTATAAGATACTTCATATTAAATGTTTAATAAATTTCAGTATCATTAAGGTAGAGTAAAATAGGTCTTTTTAAGAAGAAACAAAGTGCGCCACTTTTTTGCGGGGCAGTGTATATTAGGGTGTCCGTTATTTCCCAAATTGCGTTTCATGCTGCAAACGCCCTCTAAATTTTTAGGGGTTTTGACCTAAAAAAAAATATCAGACCCATATCAACCCTTAATATTCATACTAAACCGTGCCTAAATCATAATCAATTTCCGATTTAAATAACATGGGATTTTGCACTTTTTGCAGTTCACTGAAACAAATATACCTAAAAATACCGTCAGAACATATTTTGTAGAAAATTTAACGCTCTATAAAAAAGGTCTGAATACTTTGTTCAATAAATTCAACCCCTTAAGTTATTCAAAGATTAAGTTGTATTCATTAAAACTATCGTTTTTTTAATTTCCATCATAATTCTCATTTATATCTCAATTGAACTCATACAGATGGATAGGAAAATAAAAAAATACAAGAATTAGATAAAAAATAAAGCATATTTTTTCTCATAAAATATAGGGGTATCAAGATTTTTATCGTACTTTTTCAATTTTTACAATTTTTTTGTCAAACATTCTTTAGTTGTCTTAGTAGAAGGATATTTGGCTCTGTATTCAGCAGAGTCAAATATCCTCCTGCAACTAAAGAATGTTTGACAAAAAAATTGTAAAAATTGAAAAAGTACGAAAAAAATCTTGATACTATAATTTATGAGAAAACATATGCTTTATTTCTTATCTACTGTAATTCTTGTATTTTTTTTATTTTCTTATCCATCTGTATGAGTTCAATTGAGATATAAATGAGAATTATGATGGAAATTAAAAAAACGATAGTTTTAATGAATACAACTTAATCTTTGAATAACTTTTAAGGGGTTGAATTTATCGCGCAAAGTATTCAGTCCTTTTATATAGAGCGTTAAATTTCCTACAAAATATGTTCTGGCGGTATTTTTCGGTATATTTGTTTCAGTGAACTGCAAAAAGTGCAAAAATCCCATGTTATTTAAATGGGAAATGGATTATGATTTAGGCACGGTTTAATATGAATATTAAGGGTTGATATGGGTCTGATATTTTATTTTAGGTCAAAACCTAAAAATTTAGAGGGCGTTTGCAGCATGAAACGCAATTTGGGAAATAACGGACACCTTAATATATATATATATATATGTTCTGGAAGGTTTCCGTGACCGGATGTATGCGAAGATGTTTTCTCGGATTAAGTCGCGTGTGATGTTGAGATTTACTCGACGTTTCGGCTCTCCTTTTGGAGCCATTTTCAAGAGTATGGGATTAGGGGGTAATTGTTGGGGTGGTCTGTTTACGGGGTCGCAGTCTTGCTGGTCCCCAGGTCAATTTGGTGGATGGCTCAGAGACGTGGTTTGGTCTATGAGAGCTGGAGGAAGGTTGGGTGTGGGTAATTGTGTTTGTGTTCGGTTTAGGTTGACTACGGGGCCTCAATCTGCCTCCCCAAGTCGAGGTATTATTGGTCTGATTAGTGGATGTGTTAGGGGCTTGGATTTGTTCCTGAGATTTAGATTGTGTGATCGTGTCTGTGTTTAATTTAGGTTGACTTTGGGGCCTCAATCTGCCTACTCCCCAAGTCGATGTATTGCTGGATGTTTCCGAGGCTTGTGTTGGGTTGTGGGGTGTCGGTTTGCGTGTTGATAGTCGGAGTGATTTGTGTTTTGGATTGGCTTACTGCTGAGGCGTTCGAGATGTTGACTAGTCTCTGGCTAGCTTGAAACACGCGACTTAACCCGAGAAAACTTATCTTCGCATATATATATATAATATATACTGTATATGTAATTCCATTGTTTCTTAACCGATTTTAATGAAGCGTTTAAGTGTTTTTTAGCGCCCCTTATTATTAAAAAAATATAACTGCACAGTGACTTAAAAATAATAAAATAAATTTCGATTTAATTTCAATAATCTTTGCTGGTGAGAGTGATCTAGGGGAGTTCAGATTTTGATTTCTTTCTTATCCAATTTTAATGAAATTCAAATTCTCAAGACAGATTTCGAGGTTTTTTGAGAATTGGACCTCAACCCTCATTTTGGGGTGAAATGAGATAATGTTTCATTAAATTTGACACTGTCAAAACAAAAAAGTCTGAGACAGTTGCTCTATTGTCAGAGAATTTCTGGAGCTGAGCAACGGTGGTCCAGGGTCCGGAGATAAAATATAAATCTATGTTTAATTGGATTCTTGTTTATAAAACAGGAGAGGCAGCCAAAAATAAAAAAGCCTCCTGTTTCAACAATTCAACGAAACGTTTCGGGATAATTTTATTGTCTCATCTTAAGTCATTTAAAATTGTCAATGTCCCGGAGTTGGTGTATGGATAAAATACATGCACATTTATGTATCCGATTGGAACAGGCGAGTTGTTCCTTCTTACTGAGAATGATGACGTCTCAGCAATCGGAGGCTATTTTTGGTTCCTGCCCCTTGTCCTGTTAAAAAGAATTAAAACAACTTTAGATAAGTCTCGGCTTGGAACAAATAAAACACCAATGACAAAAGATAAGCCACTTGAGGTCTAAATTGCAGATATAACAATCTCTCTTTTAAATATACCAAAAATTTATAATACAACAACAAAACTCTCATCTTCCATAATAGAAAATAATATGCTGTCAAGCAAAGATCTTTATAGATTCATTATTACTTATTAATATTAAATCTAGGTGAAATTTATATATAGTTTATTCTAATAGAGGTTGAAAAATAAAAGGTAATCCAAAGGAGCTTTGAAATAAAACAATAGAAAAGATTTCAACTAACCCCAAACAAAAGATGTATTTTTATTAAACTCTTGATGAGAATAATAATTTTTATTTCTTAAGATGCAATATTGATTCCTTATAAAATGTGGCCTATTTATAAAATAATCAAGTGGTTACAATTCATTTTAAATTCTAGTTTCAACAATGCAAAGAATATAACTTTAAATTTTATCTTAAATATATAATTAACATAGGAACATATAAAATATGTTAAAAAAATCAACACCAACTCTATGATTAAAGTTGCGATTGTTGATTTGTTGATTGAAAAAAAAATTCATTTAAATAAGAAATTTTTTCCAATATTCCTAAAAATAGAAAACTAGTTGATGATTTTGAGTGAAGAAATTTTTTTCTTCTTATTAGTTGGTTTTCTGTTGAATTTTGTAATTCTTATAATTAACTTCATTATTTTTACGGATATATATATAAAGACAATTTTCTGTTTATAAGTTCATATTTGATACGTCAATTATTGCATCAAGAGTGATTCCCAAAATCATTTTAACCCACTAACAACTTCTGAATTTTCTTCAATTTTATCTAAACTTTTATTCTTATAACAATTTATTACTCTGACAATATTTTATAATATATAAAATTTATTTTTATTTTAATTTATTAAACCAATTATTGCATCATTATGGGGGAAAGAGAAAAGGTAAGCATATTCTTATTTTCAATTCTATAAAATTTTATTTAAGCCATTTGGATACCAGATGGCTTAAATAGAAAATGCCTGAACCCCCAAATATATATATATTAATTACAACGGTTATCGTCTAAAGTCTTAAATGGCCTGAGTTGCCGAAAAGACTTGTGAATGTGTGAATGAGAAAAAGAGAATTCATCAATTCTATTAAAGACATCCTTTAAAACTATTTCAAAAATCTAAATTTTAAATCTGTCAAATTCACATCAAATTTTGATCTAGAACCAAAGGCACCTTTCTTTATATATAGATTGTTTTAAATATAGTTAAGCCTATTACTAATTAAATTTGACAGTTTTCTCTTAGAATTACGGAAATTCCAAATAATCTTCCAGTTTAAACAATTATCCTTGGTGCAATATTACGACGTTGCACAATATTAGTAAACCTACATCCAGAGGCCGATTTCTGTTCTTATTATATCATATACTTCTTTGGCGTTCTTATATTATGAAAATAACTCGAGTATAATCTTACATATATCGTATATATATATTTTATATTATTCAAAAAAATTTAATTATAATCCTAGGTACTATGTTCATGATGTATATATATGAAAATTAGCAACACTAAGTTTCACAGATTTATTAAAAATTAAATTAATAAATATGTAAAACATTACGTAATGTTTTTAATTTTCATTAATTAAAAAAACCACTATTAAAATATCATATTTAATTTCAGGTAAAAAGGGAGGAACAGAAAAAACTCCATCTGCAGAATCCCCATCGACTCCTGGACCCTTCCACGCCCTCTCAGCCCCAAACGGCACAACAGCCTGAACAAAGTGGAATAGGTCAACAAGAAAGAGCACAAAGCCGAGGGAAGGGCCCAAAAACTTCTCAACAGATTGGAGAACCATCTAAAGGACCTCAAAAACCGAGTTCAGCTGCTCAAGCAACTACATTTGAGCATGGACAAGGGGAACATATAAGAGGACAGCCTCAACATGGACCTCGTGCAACTGTTCAACCAGGTCCAACTCAACAAACCTCTCAACCAAGTGCACGGGGAAAAGGACGAGGCTCTCAAACCAGAGAACAACCTCCGCCTGGTCCTCCTCCGCAAACTGGTCCACCGCAACAAACCTCTCAACCAGGTTCATGGCGGGGCAAGGACGAGGCCCTCAAACAAGAGAACAACCTCCGCCTGGACCTCCTCCGCAAACTGGTCCACCGCAACAAACCTCTCAACCAGGTTCATGGCGGCAAGGACGAGGCCCTCAAACCAGAGAACAACCCCCGCCTGGACCTCCTCCGCAAACTGGTCCACCGCAACAAACTTCTCAACCCGGTTCATGGGGGCGAGGACGAGGCCCTCAAACCAGAGAACAACCTCCGCCTGGACCTCCCTCCCCAAGCTGGTCCACTTCAACAAACCCCCAACCAAGTGCACGGGGAAAAGGACGAGGCCCCTCAAACAAGAGAACAACCTCCGCCTGGTCCTCCTCCGCAAACTGGTCCACCGCAACCAAGTTCGTGGGGGCGAGGACGAGGCCCTCAAACAAGAGAACAGCCTCCGCCTGGACCTGTTCCACCTCAACAAACATCTCAACCAAGTACACCGGAGCGTGGACGAGGCCCCTCAAACAGGAGTACAGCCCCAACCTTCTGGACCGCCTACTCAACCACCGATTGCTCCTCAAAGTCGACCAGTAGCAGTATTGGAGCGTGAACCTCAAAAAACTCATCAGCCTCTAACACCAAGTCCAAAACCTATGGATCCTCCTCTTATTGAACAACTCTCTAAAGGTAAATCATTTTCATTAAGAAATGTAGACAGGGGCAGTCAAAAATATATTATTCATGGCCTAGAAGCCTTCCGCTTCATTTACGGAGTTGATACTATAAAACTGAGATTCCAATTACGACTCTTGGCTATAAAAGTTTTTGTTATTATCACTACCTAGAAATATCTGCCCAAAAGCAGAGACTTGCTTACCTAAGCAGCTTAGACGCTGAGAAATATTGAATTTGCCCAATATATATATTTAATTAAATAGAAAAATACAAATGTAAAAAATAAAGTAGGAGCTGTAGCCGGTGGGCTTTAATTTCCTTCTTACAGAATATGATGATTTTAGCTCGACTACGGCTCTGCATTCCCTAACCCCTGGATCTTTAGAATATGTAAATTTTTGCCAAGTCATTTGTGAATCAGGGTCTTAACAGTAACGCAATTCTAAAAAATTCATAAATTGATTATTTTATTTTTCAGTGGAAATTTCATCTTCCAAAAGATGGTTTTAAATATTCCAACAAGACCAAATCTCGCTCAAGGTGGAACACTAGGAAGAAAAGATTGAACTCTTTTCTAATCATTTACAAACAGATCTTTCTAAACTTAAAGGAACAATTATTTGGCATTATGATGTTGATATTAAGCTTCGATAGGCCAAAGGCTTTTTTAAAACGTGTTGTGGAAGAATTTCGAAAGAGAAATTGCCCAAGATATTTTCCAGCTTTTGGATGGAAATAAAAATCTTTTCTCAGTTGGCCCACTTCCTTCGGAGACCAGGTATTGGATATTGTTTCAAGAGAATAATTTTTGTTTCTACTTAAATATTATTTATTTTTTTTTTAGGCATCAGACACAATAATTATACTCAATGAAGCTGGCAGAGAAAGTAACATTTGAATTTGCAATTAAATATGCCAGAGATGTGGATTTAACGATATTATTTTGAATAGCGCCTGTTAGTTTTGAAGAAAATAGAGCTATGCCAGCAATTCAGCCAGCTTCTAAAAAGTCTTGGATGTATTTTTGAAAAATGCAGTCAGGTAATAGGTAAGAATCTTTTTTTTATTAATTGATTTTACTAAATTTTTATTTTTTCAATTTAAAAATTTATTTCATAGAAAAGATTTTTTTAAAATAGATAGAAGGATTTCTAGTTTCTTTTGAAATTAAATATATCCCCATTTAATAGATTATCTAATGTATATATAACTAGCCGCGCAGGATTGCTGTGGCGGACTCTCAGTCTTTTCCCTAATCATGTGCCGTAATTTATATAAATGAGAAATCACACATACAATATTTAAGTATAGATCGCGTACATGTGAAACGCAAGGGAAATTCATATAATTAAATATTTATTAATCCATACGCCCGAAAAACAAATTATGTGGATCCGTGGTAGCAACTCCCGGCAGCACACCCTTTTTTGTTTTTTTCGGGCATATGACTTAATAAATATTTAATTATATAAATTTTTCCCCTCACGGCTCACATGCGCGATGTAAGTTATATATCTTAAATGTTGTAAATGTAATTTCTTATTTATTATTTAATAAAATTTGGAGCTCTTCTCAATTATTCTAACTAGATTACACCTGATCGACGGCAAAATTTAGTGGCGCCGAATTTGGGTCCATTTCTCTTGATAACCAAAATTGCTTTCTAGTGAAATCATATATATGAATGCCGTGATGTGGCCAAGTGGTAAGGGCACACCGAGTTCAAATTGGTGGATCTGTGGCTCAACCAGAGAGAAAATACTGGATTCATGTAAAATCAAATTAGGATAAAAAGGAAGTTACTTCCGGAAGTCAGGTGTTGTTGACATCAGTAAGAAAAATAGATATTTTCTTTTTTGTAGGATCTTTAATGGCTTGGTGACCGACCGTGCACAGCTTGTTTTCAGTTTCGAAAGGGGCGTATATATAGGGGCCCGGCCCCCCCCCCAAATTTCCCAAACACATATAAATATATAGGGATATACAGACATCACCAACAAATTTTTTCCGCAGGATGGACAACTTTGGTTCCGCATAAAAAAAATGTTCCGCAAAAAATTTCGTGTGAAAAAATATAGTTTCTTAAAAAAACATTTTCCTTAAAAAAATTTTTGAGTTTGGCCCCCCCCCCCCCCCCAAAAATTTCTATACTCCCCTGTCTATGGGTCATCATCAGGCCTACAATAGAGAACATAGAAATTCTCATTTTTTTTATATATATACAAAAAATTCAAAGTGGAGATAATTTTTATTTACAATCATTTTAGTACCTATAAGGGCACATATCAACAAAAATCAATCACATATATAGGCATTTTTACAAATTTTCACAAATTACATTCGTTAAAAGTTTTCTTTATAAAATCTTTATTATCTTTTTACTTATTTGACTTTCCAAAAACCAGAGCTATTTTTACTCTCATCATTTCTTGAGAATTCTATCTATTTCATTTATACAGATAGTCCAAAATAAATTAAAAAAGATAATAAAAGATTTATAAAAGAAAGAAAACTTTTAACGAATGTAATTTGTAAAATTTGTGAAAAAATCCCTATATATGTGATTGATT
>JAKCPI010011376.1:0-10321 GCA_023213315.1 Euborellia annulipes
CCCGCCAAAGGCCCCGGTACTGGAAGTGCTGACTCTAGAATGTATTTCCATCACTAAAATGCAACCTATAATGGAAATATTAACCTTCAGAAAACTCTTGCCCATTTTTGTCGCCAGCTCTCCGACTATTAAGGCAACTCATTAGACTGACCTCCATAAATGGTTGCCTACGCGCAGGGCTCTAAAGCCAGGTAGACTTAAGATTGCTACTTAATATTGCCCCTCACTGTTCAAAATCGAGAATTTCAGTTCTAATTCCTTAAAGGTTATGTCCCCAATTTTTTTATAAGATAGAGACTGAAGCTATCTTTTTTCTCTCAATAGCTAGTGTTATTTTGTTAGCTTGATTTATACGTATTAGATTTTTTTTTTTTTTTTTTTTTTGTAGAATAAAACTCCCTCATCACTTCAGCAATTTTTTTTTATAAATATTTCAAGTAGGCTTCACTGTTTATCCCAAGTGTAAATTATAATTTCTTCAGAGTTTTCAAAATAATTATTTACTGGAGATATTATGACTAGTTGTGGGACTCAAACCCACTTATTCTTCACTTTTCTTTTAAGATTCCTAAAAAAATGGAGAGAACAAAAATTTCTCACTTAAAAAATTTTGTATAAAGTATTGATAAACAAATTTTTTTCTTTTAATCAAATCAAATCGAATCGTCCTCGTTATACAAATTTTATTTATATTTCATATATAGGGACTACTCTTAAGAAAAATATTCTAAAAGGCATCCTCTTTTTGGTATAAAAATGATAAATTTGTAATTAGTCCCAACGAAACAAATGGAATGAAGGTGATGAAAGTGTGAAAAACTCGACCGTCCCATTCCTTCCTCTTCAAATATGCATTTGCACATTTACAATGGAACACAATTTGTTTTTTGTTTATTAAACTTTAAAATTCTCAATATTCGGTTCCCAGGGGAAACTGAATTGAGATAATTTATTATTTTATTATTACTGGAAGGCAAACTTCCCATTCTCCTTTTGTTAATCAAATTTCGTGGTACCCCTTCGCTTACTTCACTTCACCCGCTTCGACCCTTAGAAAAAAATAAATAAAAAATTATTGGCCTGCAAAATAAAACTTTTTTTTTCAACTAAATGGAATATTTTTTTATGAATTATGTTTTTTACTGTGCTGAATCCAAAACTGATCACCATTTCCCTCCATCAGGTATAGCTTTTCTTTACAAATCATGGGTAATTTACAAAAAATATGGAAAAACTGCGATATGAAAATAAATATTTTATAACAATTAACTACCGGTATGCATAATTTTTTTTTTTTTATAAGAGAAAAAGTATCAAAAAGCTCTTTTTTAATAATATTTTAAATAATAAACACTCTATGGTTGCTTTTTTGTCTGGGAAACCATTTATTCTTTTTTTGGATGCTCCTCCGATCCCGCTTTCGCTTTCCATCTTGTATTTCCCGCCAGTGCACCCAACAATAATCAATTAGCATGTCGACGTGTTATCTTCCTTGGAATTGTTTTTCCTGGAAAGCTGTTCGCAGCAGCCTTATACTGAGAGACAGTGTTAAGATCATGTCCTTTTTAGCCAATCGCAGAGCTTGTTTTGAACTTGGGGTAATTTGAGAGATAAATTTAGACGGCATTACGCTTCACCTTAATATGCGTTTTACAAAAAAACCTGACGTGATGGAATTGTTGAGATGTTTTCCCCAGTTTCAGCGATTAAAAAACTGTAAGAAACAGTCAAAAAATCCCATTCAGTTTTTTTCATGCAGACCAGTGTTATTCAAGTTTTTTTTTTTTAAGGCCATTTAGACTTTTTATCATTTATTTTAAATTGCTATCTGGAATATAGATTTGTGTTGTTTTTCAAGTTTGAAATTATTTGGCACTAAATTCCTTTTAAAAGGATCGGGGGATTAAAATGAATATGAAATATGAAAATGAATTTTGTTAATCACCTATTAAATAAAATGAAATCTTTACTTCTTTCGATCTATGAATTCTAGAGAGGCGTAGAGGCGAATTTCTATTTTCCCCTTCCAATTATTTTTTTCGCTTTTAAACTAAAAAATCAAAACTTTTAGTATAATTTTTTTGTATAATTGTATAACAAAATATTTATTAAAACTCTTTATTATAGTTATTAATATTTTCATTATGAATTTTTAATGCAACGGATTAAATGATTAAAATTAATTTTACGATTATATTCAAAAATTCAATTAATTCGACACATCGAATTGATATTTTTAATGAAATATTTACAGAGAAACGTTTTATAAAAAAATATTTTTTTTTCCGCATGCACGAGAATAATTGAATGAGAAGTAAAAAAAAAGGGAATAAATTCTAAAAAAAAAATAAATAAATAAATTTTAAGCAGCTTGAAATAAAAATGAATCCGTTTATAGTTCAGCCGCTGTTTTTTATATAGCATTGATTAAAAGACATTACATTCATTGATTTAATATTTCATTTTAATAATAATTAAATTAAGAAAAAAAAACTTTTTCATCATTCTAAAGTGCTCTAGAGCAGTCAGCGATTTCATATTTTGCAAAACAAATAAAAATATTTCATTTTGTATTTGATATTTGCTCAAGAACAACTTAAAATCATTCAGAAAAGAATAAATAAATATAGAAATAATAAATAACAAGCATTCAAGGCCAAAAATAGAGAAAGAGTGAAAATAATAAAGAGATAAAACATCTTTAAAGAGAGTGCGCAAACATTCCGGAATATCGTTCAAGAAGCCAAGAGAAGGAGCTCGAAAGTGCAATTTTTCGAAAATCGCTTTATAAACGCACAAGAAGGCGACCCTTTAAGACCCTTTACTCACGAAATGGTTTGGGCCCCCTCCTATTCCTGCCCTTCGTCTGCATATCTAGACATCTTCTGAAAGGAAACACCATTTTTTTGTTTTCTTTTTTGTCTATCTATTTTTATTATATATTTTTTTTTTAAATTTTATTTCTCGTTATCAACATCATATTCATGCAAATTAAAAAAAAAAAATAAAAAAAAAAATTTGACTCAAAGAGAAACATGCATTATTCTTTTTTGTTTTTTAAATTTATAATCGAAAAACTCTTATAAAAAATTTTATAGGAAATTTTTTTTTTTGGGTATTTTTAAGGAATTGATGAGAGAAATAATAAAAGAGAGTAAAAAAGATGAGAGAGAAAATTATAGAAATAGAGTGATTGTCAAATATAGTCGGGGGGAGGATGATGTCACCCCTGTCAAACTGTAAAAAAAATAAATTAGAAAAATTTGAAAAAAAAAAATAAATAAATAAAAAATTATTAAATTAAAAAAATATAAATTAAAGAGGATAAAATATCAATTTATTTATCTTTTTGGTGTTTATCTTATATTTCGTTTATAAATTATTATTTTAACCTATATATTTTATTACATGACAAAGGATATATAAAGGATGGGGAAAAGGAAAATTGGCTAAGAAAAGGAAATAAAATTTTTAGGTATAAAAAACAGAGAGATAAAGAAAAATATATATAATGAAAAAAAATAAACAAAAATTTGAAAGATTTTTTTGTCGATTTGGCCTACCTGAAGATGAAAATGAAGAGGATGAGAAGTGAAAAAAATACGGCGACATTGTCCATCGTTCGGAGCATGACAAATAATTGTCTACGCAAATTGGGCATAAATCTGACGAGTTTGAGAATACGTAAAAGTCGAAACGTACGAAGAACGCTGAGCCCTGAACTACCCTCCGAGCTGCCCTCCTCCAAATAAGCTTGGAACATTTCAATAAGGCTGCAAAAATAAACAGGATTTACAAATTGAAATAATGTTTGCCTAAGGGTTGCAAATTAGCCTAATACAAAAATCCCACTCTGAGAATTTGCAATGTGAAAAAATACACTTTACACGACTAGATCCCCTTAACTCTATTATTATATCAATATATGAGTGGTTCAAAGCAAAAGTAAACAATTTTCTTATTTTTCCCTTTTTGGATAGTAAATTATGGTAGTTATTTGGTGTAATAATGAAGCCGATATTTCAATTTTATTGGAGATGAACTTTTAAAACTATACATGATAAAAAAAAATTTCAAATTACCTGAGCACAACAATCACTCCATCGAAGACATTAAAACCATTGCTGACATAGCCAAAAGGTCCTTCAGCGATGATTTTGAGGAGCATCTCCACAGCGAAGATAGCACTAAAAACAATATTGCTAACCTCCACTGTTGTTGTTAACCAATCCGGCTAAAACAGAAATAAAAAAACAGAGGGTTTTAATACAATATATTATATTATCTCCAATGAATATATATTATTATTAAAATCGAATTTGAATTTTATACTAAACATATCTATCTATAACTATATGCATTTATTTTAATCAGGGCCGTATATAAGAGGGGGGGGGGGCGAAGGGGCCCCCGAAATTTCTCAAACACATATACATATATAGGGATATACAGACATCAGCGCCACAAATTTTTCCACAGGATGGAAAACTTTGGTTCCGCAAAAGAAAAAATGTTCCACAAAAAATTTCGTGTGAAAAAAAATTTAGTTCAGCCCCCCCCCCCCCCCCGAAAAAATTTCTATATACGCCCCTGATTTTAATGGACAAATTAATTTTTTTTGTAGTTTGTTTTCTGATGATTGCTATTAGTTTTTGCTAAGTGACGAAAAAAAAGTTTTATTAGAGAAGTATCAGTAGCGTAACTAGGTGGGGGCGAAAGAGGTAGATAGATTGTCTAAAAAAATTGATAGTTTTCTTTTAAAATTATATTACAACTTGAAATCAACTATTTAAAGTTAATTTATTATAAAAATACCATTTACACTGCTTTTTACCTAAATCTTCGATTTTTTCCCCGAAATCTCCGGCTTTTTCCCAAAATCTCTTTTTAATTTCATAATAAATTCATTGTATATCACAAATCCGGAGAATAATTACCAAAAAAATGAGTTATGATTTTTAATTGCTATTTGATTAAAGTTGTATTAATGTCTATGCAGGGCCGCAGACAGACTTGACGGGCCCCGGGGCTACTTACTAATACGCCCCCCCCCCCCAAAAAAAAAAAAAAAATTTTTTACTATGTAAAAGGCTATTGTGGCCTTTATGCCAACAATTTTTTACACAGTTTTTGACACAACTTTTGAAATAGTTATACATAGCTTACAATATTTATTTAAATAAAGTTATTTAAAAATTTTTCAGTTTCCTAAACAAAGAGTGAGAATAATTTATCGAGGCCAGATCCGGACAGAGGATTTCCGGGAGAATCTGGGGGTATGGAAAATTTTTTGAAAATTAGCCACTGTTTTTAGCTATCCTGAGTCGTGAAAAAGATCAAACTTGATTTGAGCTCAAAGGGCCCGGGCCCCCTGAAGAAAAAATTTCAAGAAAATGATTTATTTTAATTGAAATTTTAAGATTTGAGCTCAAAGGGCCCGTGCCCCCTGAGGAAAAAAATTTCAAGAAAATGATTTATTTTAATTGAAATTTTAAGATTTGAGCTCAAAGGACCCGGGCCCCCTGAGGAAAAAAATTTCAAGAAAATGATTTTTTTTTTAATTGAAATATTAACCATGAAAATTATTTTTGATTAGAATTTTAAGGTGGGAGCGCAATGGGCCCGGGCCCCCTCGGAGGGCCTGGGCCCCGGGGATATAGCCCCCCTGCCCCCCTGTCTGCGGCCCTGTGTCTATGTATAATGTCTATAATGTTCTATCTATATTCGATTCATATTTTCTACTTCTTTTTAAAATCCTATCGATTGGTAGAACTATTACATTTAGTCCAAATGATAAATCAATAGAGGAGAGCATCTGTTTTAGCCAGGTCAGAATCTACAGGTGATCGGTTTCCATTTACAAAGGGTTCGTTAAACGTCAATCACTGTGTGTTCAAAAAAAAAAAAAAAAAAACGATATACAATATTCAATTTAATATGTTTCTTTTTTGTCTTCATTAATCTTATAAAAATTTTAGTCTTGAATTTTTAAAATCAGACAGCAATAATAGAAAAAATCTGGTGTGACTGGCGCACAGCACACAACTTTCTCTTACCCTTCGGTAAGAGAAAGTTGCGCACTGTGCTGGTCACACCAGATTTTTGTGTCGAGATATATTTAGTTTCCGATAGCACCTTAGTTTCAAACTTGCATTTTAAATGTTGACTGCTTCAAATAAACTATGGTTATTTTTCAAAATTTTAATCTCATATTTGGACATTTTATACACAATATAGAATCGTAAATAAATACAAAATTTCATAAGAATTGGAAAAAAAAATTTTAAATGCCTAAAAAGTTCTAAAGGGGACCCCCTTTTGAATCGAAATTAACATACAAATCCCTATAGGAAATTAACATTAGGCCTATGCGAAGATAAGGTGGAAAGGGAATTTAAAAAGAGTAGAGAGAGACGATAATGTTTGCAAGTGAGAGAGAGACATATATGTTTTCTTTGAAACAATTAAAGACACAAATAAATTTAAAAAAAATGGGAATTTAAATAATAATTGATTTTTAATCTAATAAAAAGAAAAAGATTTAAATTCCGTTACCATGGCAACCATTTCTATCTTTCCTATGAAGAACAAGAGTAAAGTGGTCTTCAGAAGATTTCAACGGCAAAATGAGAATATACATTTTAAAGAGCATCTAAAAAATAATTGATTTTTGAATTTAAAAAAAAATCCTTGGAGGGAATTTTGAGAAAATCGAAAAAAATTGAAAAAGTACATCAGTAAAGTACCATGGGGAACAGAAACATTTGCACCCTAACAGGTTTGCAAGACGCCTATTAGTTAGGCAGCCCAATCGACTCACCACTACATATGCAGTGTCTGTGTGAATTTACCTGAGCTAGGGTTCTGAGGGTCTTTTATGATAGACCATAAACCAACCCTTTTGAACAATCTATATAGCGATATAGCGTAGCCTTTTCATATCAAATGAATTTGATCTCAAATTAATAGAATTTCAACATTTTAATTAATCTTATCTTCTTATTTGGAAAAAATTAACTTATTTCACAATTTGAACGAAACTTGTGTCCCAATTTTTATTAAAATTTTTCCGATATCTATAGACCTTTATACCAGGTAATAATATCTAGGGGCGTTAAAATATTCTTATTTATATTCTTAAAAAAAAAAAAAAACTGTTATTTCGGATTTTTGTAACGAGAGGTCTTACAGCATAGAATGTGGCATGTTCAGACAATAGATAAAATTTAAATAAAATAAGAGAAAGTAAAAATTTGCGAATTCTTCTATCTCGCAATGCAAGAAGCCAGATCGATGAAATTTAATAAATAATTCTTGCCCTAAAATTGGAGATCTGTTTCAAATTTTGTAGTAAATACTTCAACCGGAAGTAGGCCTACTTTACCTAAGATTATAGAAGTATTTTAAAAATGTAATATTTTTAGTAAAGAAAGTGAGAAAGAAATACACTTCTCTTTTGAGTAGCAAAGTGGCGAAAATATATTTCAATTCTTTGCTATCGATTCTGGCCTATTAATTTGTTGCCCGGCTATTTAAATGTATATGTTTATAAAACTTTCAAACCCTTCTTACCAAGAATGGAATTAGGCCACTTTCAAAATTAATAACCAGATTAAAATATTTTTAAAAGGTAATTTTTATAATCTTAGGTAAAGTACTAACTACTTCCGGTTGAAGTATTGTAATTACTCCAAAATTTGAAACAGATATACAATTTTAGGGTAAGAATTATTTACTAAATTTCACCGATCTGGCTACTTGCATTGCGAGATAGAGAGAGGAATTCGCAAATTTTTATTTAAAATGTATCTATTTTCCAAAGGGATGGTTTATGGCTTCTTCATAAAATACCCTCAGAACCCTAGCTCAGGTAAATTCACACAGACACTGCATATGTAGTGGTGAGTCGATTGGGCTGCCTAACTAGTAGGCGTCTTGCAAACCTGTTAGGGTGCAAATGTTTATGTTCCCCATGGTACTAGTACTTTTTGGCCGATTTTGTTCAAAAGCTTATTTTGAGCGTGTGGGAAGGTACCTAAGTTAAATATAAAATTTCAATCCGGTAGCTCAATCCCTTCATGCTAAAAATCTGTCCACACATACAGACACACGCACGCACGCACGCACACACACACACACACATACATACATACACACACACACACAGACCAATTTGCGGGACCCACTTTTTTTGGACTCAGGGGACCTCAAAACATGTATATCCATCAAAATCTCGACATCGAATTTTTTACATGATCGCAATACTTTCTCTCCTATATATTTCATATATAGGCTAAGAGAAAGTAAAAAATATCTTATTTTACTATGATTATACGCCTTGGCAGAGTTGAATTTTTGAATGCAACTCACCTGGGGCACTTTTAGAGTTTCGGGGGTCCTAGGATTAAACAATTTGTATCTTCTTCTCTCCCCCTTCTTCCACATAAAAAAAAAAAAATACATTTATTCAAAATTGCCGACATTTTCATAGAAATTAAGGGCGAACATTTTTATCTATATATTTCTTTCTTAAAATTCAGCAACAAAAAAAAAAAAAAAAAGATATGGCGGATATCTGGTGAAAGAAGCGTTTAATGTATTAGTAGAAACTTTTTTCTTTAGTCTTAACCACACCCTGAATAATGTCCACATTACAATAAACACCCTAAATTTAAATAAATCCTGACAAACTAATATGGGCTAGCATTTCTTTATAATTTGAAATTGTTATTTATTTATTATTAAATTTTACTTTCACTTCCTTTTCGAGTACTTGTAATTAGATAAGTGCTAAGCTAATACTAAAAGTGTTCTTAAAAAATGAATCTGATTTCATAAAATTAATCTCAAATACAAGATAAGATTAAGGGATTGAATCGCAATTAAAATTTTAGATCTTTTACATTCAGTTAGAATCAACAACAAATGTAAATACCCTTTGAAGAAATTTTTCGAGTGATAGAGGGAATTGAGGCAGAATATTTCTATTTTTTTTTTTTTTTTACATGCATATTCATCATTTCAACCGATTGTGTACTAGGCTTGAAAATTTATGCATGATGAAGTTAAAAATATGATAAAATAAAAGAGAAGAGAAGAGATAAAGATGAACTACTATAATTTATCATGAACCTTTTAATTTTATCCCTTAATTTAAATTAATTCAAATTTATATCAAAATCATTAATTAAAAGTAAAAGGCAAAGAAGACATTTTCTTTATATTTTCGACATAAAGTTAGTTGAATTTAGATTATGATTTGACATAAATATTTATGCATTTAAAAAGATAAAGTAACATTGGGCTATTAAAACTAAAATTCATCCCCACCTGTTGCTAGGGGTATTTCCATTTTCTACATATAATTACAATATTTGCCTAAATTTAATAACTTTATATAATTTTATGGGTTTTATGATCGAAAAAGATTATAGCACGATATTGAATCTGTTCTTACTATTATTAAGATAATAGTTAAAATTTGGGATGGAAAAGGCGCATTGAAAGTCTTTTTTCGATTTTAGAATGGACTTTTTCGATTCTCGGAATCGTTTAATCGAACTTTTCGACTTTCAAGTCAACTTTTTAAAAATTCTATAACTCGTGCTGTGATGATTTACTCAGTAAATATTAAATATATTTATTTATATATACAATATAAAATTTATTAAGTATTTAAACATTTTATTAAATACAAACACACAAATATTGTTTTAAATATTTTTATAAATGAATATTCTATCCAGAAATTTTACGGGATATGGCACCGAACATTAAAATAAAATATGAAAGTTGAGTATCAAAATAAAACATTAATATATTAAAATTGAGGAATTAAGAATGCTACATACCTTTACTAACCGATCTTAGAAAGAATGTTGATTGATGTGTTATGTGTAGGTTTTAAAAGAAAGATGAAAGTCAATCAATGAAAACGTTACAAACTATATTACTATCTGATAGTAAGTCTTGTAAGAAAAAGTCTAAGTCGTCCAGTGATTCTAATTTCAACTAGGGCTGGGAAAAATAATCGATTAATCGTTTTTATACCGATTATTTTCTTAAAAAATAATCGATTATTATAAAAAATAATCGATTAATCGGGAAACCGATTAATCGAAAATAATCGGAATAATCGGTTTCCCGATTAATCGAAAATAATCGGAATAATCGGTTTCCCGATTAATCGAAAATAATCGGAATAATCGGAGAACCGATTAATCGAAAATAATCGGAATAATCGGAGAACCGATTAATCGAAAATAATCGGAATAATCGGAGAACCGATTAATCGAAAATAATCGGAATAGTCGGAGAACCG
>JAKCPI010011378.1:0-33864 GCA_023213315.1 Euborellia annulipes
TTTTCTTTGCTTTTACGAAAAAATGTCGTTTTCTTCTGTGATTGTTTAAAAACTATTCAGTTTTTCGAAAAAATATCAAAAGAATAAAAACTTTAAAATTGAGTATTTTATCACAATATAACAAAGAAATTGAAAATTTCGAAATTTTTGAAAAAACTTATTAGGTAAAGTGATACTACTTCAAGTGACGTATTACTCCAATAGTTGATAGAAATCTACAATTTTAGTGTAAGGAGCATATACCAAAATTTATCGATCTAGCTGCTTTGGTTTTTAAGCAATCGTGTTCACACACACACACCCAGACGTAATTCCAAAAGAATATACGAGAAAGTTTCCCCATTTTTTTTAACAAACACTTCTTTCCCATTCACACTCACACTCACACACACACACACACACACGCACACAGTCTTTTTTCGGCAACTTAGGCCATATAAGACTTTGACTTTGACATTGGTATCCAAATGGCTTAAATAAAATCATCGGACTGCCTGGGATCCGAGCCCCCGATTAGAGAGCCCTGCACGGGTACAGGTTGGCCCATGAGCCCGTTACCCGCCTGGCCCGCGGACCAGAGCCAAAGCAGGCGGGCACGAAAACCATGAAAAAATTACCGGCCGTTTTGGGCGGGTAGCAAGTCTAAATAAACGGGTTCGGGCAGGACGGGCATGCAAATGAAATTTTATTTAAAAATTTGCTAGACATTCAATTCATTCATTCTAAATCTCGGGCGGGAATGGGCGGGTTTGGAAAAATTCCGGGCAGGCTCGGGCGGGCCTGAAGAATGGTAAAAGCGCATTCATTTTGAGAAAATCTGAAAAACTGAAAAACTACATCAGTAAAATGCTAGTACTTTTTTTCCATAGCTCAATTAACTTCATGTTTAAAAAAAATTTTGAATTCCAAAAATTAAATATTAAGGCTTATACGAATCCTGAGTAAATCTCCAGCCTTAAAACATCAAAATAAGGCTTATATATTGCAAAATAAAAAAAAAATTTAATTATAAAGCCTCTTTATACGTTATTTATTATTTTTGGAATTAAATTCATTTAAAATAGTTGAATTCAAGTTGTAATATAATTTTAAAAAGAAAACAATCAATTTTTTAAGACAATCGATGGAAAAATATGATAAAATCACATTCGCTAGGCTATATTTTAGAGGCCGTAGGGCGCCTATGTCAGTTTCGGGGGGCGCCAAGGGCTCGATGCGCCTGGGGCAGGGGGGGGGAGCTCGCGCCCCCTCGCCCCCACCCCTGGGTACGCCACTGTATGTTAGTGGTAAATTTCTTAAAAAAATTGCCATGTTTTGTACAATTGAAAATTAGTCGAAAATATTTTTTTTTTGTACTCATATATTTGTCGCTTGTCCAATTGTCTCCTGGCATTGATTTATTTCATGTCCCCTTAAATGATCGAATCAAAGATGTTGTAGGAAAATTTGAATAATACTCTTAGATTTCTTTTAAAAAAAATATATATATAAATATGCGGCCCGACTAAAAATGTTCCATTACAAGCCGTCCTCCATTCCCTAAAGGTTGCCGAACCCTACATTAAGTAATAGATATAACTACCCCTAGTTGCCAGGCTTTTTAATGTTGAATCTGAGCCAAAGCATGTCAGAATGAAAATGGGGAAAAAAAACTCCCCCTCCTCCCTCTACCTCAAATTGTTATCAATAAATATAAAAAAATTGTTAAATATTGTAATTCAACTGCTCTCCTGATGACGGGATATCAACTATATACACAAAAGAATAAGAATGTTGCATTATTTACCAATTCCCATTTAATATCTCCGTGATCAATATTTGTTTCATTTATAGTTTTATTTTTATAACTCCAACCAATGAGATTCCATAACGAAATTAATATATTAGAAGCCACATTGAATGGGAATAATTCCAATTGATGAATAATTGTAATTATACTAGAATGAACCACCACACTGTAATAATAAATTGATATCATAGTTAAAATATTAATTCTTAATGTATTTCATACACTAATACCTTATAAAACTGAAAACAATAATTGCTCCAAAAATCCAGTAATTATTGTTGTTGTCATTGATAAGCCCTTGGCCAATGAGAAGTGCATTCATTGCTACTATAACAATCGGCCGATCTTCGCCAAGTATAAATCTCCAAATTATCAATGCAAAAATAGAAGCTAATATCATTCCCAATACCTCTAGAACTCCATTTGTCGATTCAACTATTTTAGCAATTATTATTATAATTCCTGACCATGGATTATTACCAAATACGGGTGCTCCAAATGCTCGAAGCCAGATATCAATGAATAGCAAAAATCTACCCCACCATTGATCCTGAAAATAAAAACATACATTTTACTTTTATAAATAATAAACAATTTTTTTTTTTATTTTAGGAACAATTCCTCATTTAAAAAGACGTCAGCATGACGCCCTGGAAGGATATAGACGTCATTGAACAGCTCGCTGCGAATGATGTTTCATCTGAGACCATATCTTCCTGGACTTCAGAAATCGCTAAGGAATTAGCTAGCCCTGATGGATCCTCTACACTGGTTTCCATTATCGAACGCCTTGGACCTACTCTTACAAATCTCGACGCCAGTGTAAGACTTCGTGGAGTTCGTTTGCTCACAAATTTGATAGCCACTTTGTCTCCGACCACACTTGATTCACGACAAACACATTTTATTGGTCAATTTTATTGTGATAGACTTAAAGACCATCATAGTGTTATTCCACATGTGCTTCAGGGTATTCTATCGCTCTCACGTCAAAAAAATCTACAAGGAGATATGGTTCTTAAAATAAGCCATGAAATATTTCAAAATTTATCATGCCAGACGCAAAGTAATGAAGATAGATATACCATCTATCAAATTTTTCATGAATTTATTGAGAATTATTTGGACGACTTGAAAAAATTAGGACCAGATTTTATTTATGGATTAATAAGTTCCGTTGATGGCGAAAGAAATCCTACAAATTTACATTTTCTTTTTAAAATTTTACCCAATTTTTTAAGAAATTCCCACTTGGCCATTTAACTGAAGAAGTATTTGATATTGTGGCTTGTTATTATCCAATTGATTTTAATCCTGCCTTCAATAAAACTCCCTCCATTACACGTGAATCCTTAGCTGATGGTCTTGCAGATTGTATAACTGCTTGTCCGGATTTTGCTGAATGTTGTTACAATCTACTTAATGATAAAATGTCTTCTACCCTCAAGACTGCTATTTTAGATTCTTTCGATGTCCTTAAATTATCCGCTTCAAGATTTCCTATTAATTTATTTGAGTCGCATTTAGAAGAAATATGGAATTATCTCAGAGAAGCTCTCTTCCCTGGCAATGATATAGAACTTCGAGAGGCTGCTCTGACCACAACGGCAGCTTTAATAATTAATTACCCAGAAAGCCAATTATTAGATTATATTGTGGAAACATGCAGTGCTCCATTGTCACGCGTTGATTTGAGTCTTTTTCAACCTGCAATTCGAGTATTAGGCAAGATATCATCAGCAACACCTCGAGCTTGTTCTAAAATTCTCACCGAATGTTTACCACCGCTTGCTAATGAATTAGAGAAATATCCAAACGAATTAGATCGCCGAACAACAATTCTTAATGCATCATCTATACTTTTAGAATCCGCAGCTACGCATGGCTTAGGAGGGCCTTGGCCAAAAATTGTTCCTGCAATAGTGAATGAGAGTGCAATTTCAGATGCAGCTTGGAGGCCACTCTCTGCTTGTACAAAAATTCTTGATAGCGAACAACGACAAGTGGTTTATAAATCACTTAAATCACGTGTTGGCGTATGCAAAGAAGCAAATACTTGTCTGAATTCATTTACCAAAGTTCATCCTAATGAAGTTTTAAATAATCTAATAATACCAATGGTAAATGAATTAGAATTAGAGGATGATAATAATACTGAAAGATATATTTCGGCTGTGATATTAGTCGCTTCTGCAGAGCCATTTACATCTATTGTCTTACCTAAAATTCTTCAAACAGCTCTTTCTAGGTAAGCTTTTATTTTAATTCAGCCTATTTTGTGATTATTAATACAAATTTTTGTTCTAGGAAATTCCAAATACCTGCACTCCGAAGTTTAATTTGGCTTGCTTCTCAGCCCTCATCAAATGAGTGTATGGAATTTTTAAATATTAAATGTGATGCTCTCGCCAAATTCGTAACTCACAATAAAGAAGACACCCCTTTAGAAGTAATCCAAGCAACTGCAAAGTTAGTTGACCTCATTGTCGCAGCTCAATCTGAAGACATTCAACAGCAAATAGTGGAAGAATATACTGAGAAATTCTTGAGTGAAGATAATACTATATCTATTTTTATTTTTGAAGCAATTATTAATTCCTTATTAAAATCAATAAGAATTCCACAAGCTTCATTATTGCTTTTAAAATTGATGAATTCTGCTTTAAATGTCAGTGATTCTTTAAGTTGCACCAGCTATTCCAGACTGATAGCTACTCTTGTTAATAAGTCTTCTGAATTTGACACTCCATCTTTGTTAGCACGTTTGCAAGAAATTTTGGAATCATCTAATGATAAATCAAATGCCATAGAAATTTTGTCTTGGACGTGCAAAGGACTTTTAGCTCAAGGCGCTCCGGAGGCAGCTGAGTGGTTAGATGCAATGCACTCTTTACTTTTAGACGAAGTTTGGGCAAATAAAGCAGCAGATGGTTTTAGAATTCTTGTTGATGATACCCAACGTTGTTTATCTTTAGAAAATAATTGCCAAGTTAAACTTTTCTATAGGCAAAGAGCTTTTGAGAAAAGTGTACAACGACTCACAAGTGATCGTTCAACAAACGCTCATCTCCTATCACTGGCTTATCTCATGAAAGGTGTATCGATATCCGTTCTTGTTACCTATTTTGATAAATTGCTTCATTTTATGGTCAGGGCTTTGGATCAAAATGATGAGCCTTTAATTATTATTCCGTTTTTGGAATCACTTCAAGGATTATTAAAAACTAAAGTTCCCGCTATTGAATCGCATCTTTCGACTTTTATACCAAGATGTTTGAATTTATCCAAATTTAAAAACTCCATGAAAGTTCGGATAATAGCATTGGAATGTATTGAACTTATGACCAAATATCCAACTTCTTCTTTACTCTCTTATCGGAGTCAAGTTTTAACAGGATTAGCATCTGCTTTAGATGATCCCAAACGACTTGTCAGGCATCAAGCTGTAATCACTCGATCTTTATGGTTTTTAGTAGGCGCAATTGAAGAACCTAGTTAACTAGAACTTTAATATTAATATTAAAAAATAAAATGTTTTATTTATTTTTATAAATAAAAGTCTTTTATCTTTAAAAAACTTGTTTATTATGAAGTTATTCTTTGAATAAAATTATAAAGTTTTAAAATGTGGTATTTTTTCTTTGCTCTCTAATATTTGTTTCCTTACTGAGATTCCTTTGATTTAATATCATTTCCAAATAGATTCTGAATTAATAAATAAAAAACTCATAACAACTCTCTTATATTCAGTACTACAATTAAAATGAAAATTATGGGTGGTTAGTCACACCAGATTTTTAAATAAATTTTTGTTAGAACCCTGATAATTTAATATTTAAGCCTTTTAAGTGATTTTATGGGACTAAAAAATCCACACTCTGATTTCAAAAAAATAATTTTTGTTCGATCTTGAATTTTAAATAATTTGCTATTTAATAAGACTATAAATCAAAATGAATACAAAGGATTTTTTTTTAACAAAAAACAAGTGGACGACCAGTGACGGTAGACAGAAACAATAAACATATAGACAGGAACGTCATTTGGGGGTTATGCATTTGCCCCCCCTCCCCTCCCACAAGGTTTTGGATGAAAATAGTAAATTCTGAGCATATTCTGACATACAAAGAAACTCTCACTCTCTTTCTATAAAAATATAGATAAAAATATAGAGGTATAACTTATATCTTCTTCTGTCCTCGCCTTTATTCCCGCGGTGCGGGGTCGGTAGACCTCACTGTCATGTATTTTTGCAACCGGGAAAAATTGAACAAGCCGGCCCGTCGCACGGTCTGACGCCTGTTGAAAATATAGAAGGACGAGACAAACACAAAGAACAAAAGAACTGCCTGTCCCAGCTCGGGTAGCTCGTGGTCGCCATCCACGTACCCACAAGGTGTGAGCCCCTGAGCGTTTAGAGGTATATGGACTGTTTATTTTGAAATTAGTGTAAGTCCATTAAAAAAAAAAAAAAAAAAAAAAAGAGATATCACATAATTATTATTAATGTAAATTTTCAATGTATGTAGCTAGTGGTAAATTTCTTTAAAAATTCCCATATTTTGTACAATTGAAAATTGGTCAGTAAATAGATTTTTTAATAAAGATATATGCTAACCTTTCATTTTCTAGATACAATAGAAAATGGACTTACACCACTTTCATAATAAACGGTCCATATATATATTTATATAAGTATAAATTAAATCCCCCCCCCCAAGCAAAAACTGAAATGACGTCCCTGCTAATAAGCTATATCAACAGAGAAATAAAATAAATGGGGACGCTAGCCCCCACCCCTCCTCCCGTAACGCTGCACTGTGGATGGCGCACAAATCATAATTGTTCCATGGCGCTACGCCACTGTTAATATTCTTCAAAGGCAAGGGAGAGGAGGGTTTGGGTTCGGATCCCAATTTTAGAATCGGCCGGATCTAGGGGGGGGGGGGCAGTGGGTGCGTGGGCCCCGGACGGCAGATATCAGGGGACGGCAATTATAGAAAGATTTAATAAAAAAAGGTAAAATAGTATAAATTTTGTATAGAAAATTTTAAGGAGGGGGCGGCAAAATTAAATTTTACCCCCCCCCCCCCCCCTAAAAAATCTCTTAGTTCCGGCCCTGTTTAGAATAATAGATAAACATTTATTATTTATATTTATTATACAATAATTACGTGGCTGTTTAAGATTATTTGTAATAGGAAGAGGTTTGCAGCCAAATGAAAAGAGAAATGTATTGTTACCAAGGGCGGATACAGGTGGGTAAAGGGGGTAATTGCCCCCCCCCCCTCCCCCGAAATTAAAAAAAATCCTATTTTTCGAAAAAAAAAATTCATTTTTAATGTAAAATTTTAAAAATTAATACTTCAAAATTTGATTTGTATTTATATTCTGACAAACAAGTACAGAATGCGCCTTTAAATTACCGAAATTAAGAAAAAAATTGTGTGCTGTGCGACCAGTCACACCAGATTACTTCCCCCGAGAAACTTCTCTGGATCCGCTCTTGATTGTTATGTGAATGTTTGATGACTTTTTAGCTTGGAAGGCTGATGATGACACGCCGAATCTATGTCGAAACTTCCGGATTAAAGAGTTTATTTAATAATAGAGGCTCTTTTCATTTGGCTGCAAACCTCTTCCTATTACAAATAATTTATTATTTATTCCTACCTGATGTTTTTCCAAGATGATTGTAATATTTGGACAAGAGCCGACGAGGAATCGCCACCATTTCTTAAGCAACGTTTTTTGTGACCGTTCATTAACGCCATTCCTGTTACGGCTTTTAGGTGAAAAAAATTTCAATCCTAAAAGAGTTTTTATTATTTTTAATAATAACGAGAAAATAAAGAAGAATTGCTTACCTCGCTGATTGGGGCTGAGAGTTGGAATATAATGCTGTTGCAAATGATTATCTTCAATCCAGTCGCTATTTGGACCCACCCTCGTGTGAAAGAGCATCATCTAACACAAAAGGACAACAGCATCTAAAAAAATAAATAATACTTAATTCACTTTTCTTATGACTTATCAAATAAAATTCATTATCTTATTTCTTATAAATTACAAATAAGTTTTAAATTTAAGACTTTGATGATAACCGTTTTATATTATTTATAATATCTATTGGAGGTCCAGGCAGTGGCGGATCCAGAGGTGTTTCTCGGGGGGGGGTAACCTGGTGTGATTGGTCGCACAGGACACTATTTTTTCTTAATTTCGGTAATTTTAAGGCGCATTCTGTACTTGTTTGACAGAATATAAATACAACAGGGACGTATATAGAAATTTTTTTCGGGGGGGGGGGGGGGCTGATGATGATACAAAAAAAAAAAAAAAAAGTGCAGGAGGTGGATTTGAACTCGCGAAGTTTGATTACGTGAGATTGGAAAAAAATATAGATTGCTTGAGGACGGATTAACCAGTTGAGTCAATCTTTATTTAAATGTTTTAAGGAAAAATAAGCCATATAAGGAACAAAAATAAAAGAAGTATTAAAAATATTTTAATATTCCACACAGGGCCGTGCCTAGGTTATTTAGCGCCCGGGGCAAGTTAGTCCTTTAGCGCCCTTTGTAAATATTTTTTATATTGTCACAATAATGTTTCCCGTCCGGAAAAATGTTTTACCTTTTTTTTAGAGAAGCTAATTATTTCCGCCCCCGGGACCGAAATTTTTTCCCGTGTGGCGCCCCCGGAACCAAAATTTTTTTCCGCCCGTAAAAATATTTTACCTTTTTTTTAGAGACGCTAAATTTTTGCCACCCGCGGAACCAAAATTTTTTTTTTATTTTTCCCTTTTTGCCGCCCTAGGCGTCCGCCTAGTTTGCCTAGTGGACGCGCCGCCACTGATATTAGCATTCAAAGATTCATCTGCACTTGCGCCCCTTCAAAATTTGCGCCCTGGGTAAAGGCCCCGGTCGCCCCCCCCCCCCCCTAAGCCTGATTCCACATATGATTTGTTAGGCAACGCCAAGTAGTACCACTTATTTAATTGTTTTAAGGAAAAATAAGCCATATAAGAAACATAAATAAAAGAAGTGAAAAAAATGGGGATCTTTCGACAAACCTGCCGCAAGCAATCCAGTATAATGTCTCGAAATATTTAAATAAAATTTAATAAATGAGTAAAATTTGTAAATTCAAATGGCCTCAGGGGGAGAAAGGACTTAAAAAGATAAAATGAAGAGGGAGTGGCGTATTTAGGACGGAAGGGTTATAATGATTTAGGATTGAAATTAGCAAAAATAGAGAACTTTTGTCAAATTAAATATTGATTTTGTTCTGTCCAAAGGAAAGACATCTGCCCCCCCCCCCCCCTCCTTTGGAAAGTCCTGGTACCCCAAAGTCTCATTAAATATAAAAATTTATAATAAAGAACAAGTTCCCCTCCCCTTAACGAAATTCTGGCACCGCCACTGCACCCAGCAGAGATAGAACCGATTTAATAAAAGCTTAAGTGGTACAAGATGGCCTATCTGGCCTCGTAAAATTTATTAGGAAAAATAAACCATGTCGGTCAACTGCTTGGACGCGTGTGAAATGTAATTAGATTACCATCTATTTATTTAACATTTTATAAAAACTTCATTGATATAAGCCTTTTTTTTTTTTTGTCACGTTTATCTATTTTTATATAAACTGCGCAGCTATAAAAGAAAATTTAATATCAAATCTCACAATAAATCATCTAAATTAAATTTTAATTCTTATATTTTGTTGGGGCCTCTCTGGTGTAGCGGGCTAGGATGTCGGCTTCTACAAAGAAGATCCCTGTTCAAACCCTGGGCGGGCGAGATTTTTTTTATTAATTTTATTAAATAAAAATATTTATTTATTGTAAATAAATCATGAAGCAGGCACTGGATTGGAATATTGGATCTCACCACAATAGCCCCGAGGCAACTCTACTAGGAGAGGGAGTTGCTGTGACATCCCGTCCTGTGGAAGGGACGTAAAAAAGATTCCCTCTCAGTGATGCATTCTTCGAAAGGAGTCGGTGCTGAGGGAGTCCCTCCTCAACTAGGACATCCTCCCTAGCATAGAAGAGGTTGGATAAAAGGAACCGGGTGGAACCAGAAATAAGGATTAGTTCACTAGCTAGAAATAAATGCAGGAGGAGTTAGAGATAGGAAATAATGTAACTTCGCGGGGTGCCGGTAGATGGCTACGGCCAGAGGCCGGTTGGGTTTGAAGTGTGTGTCTTCGTGCACGTAAGCACCTCGGTTAAATAAACGGGGATCCCGATAGGGATTTCAAATAATAATATATTTTGTTCTTTTCGGCATATGAGGCCACAAAGGTCTTTATTTTTATTTATTTATTAGTTTAGGGCATCCAGCACCACAGGCTTTTAATGCCTCATACATCTTTTTCTTTTTAATAACTTAATTATAATATAAAAACATTCTTAATTATTTCTTTCTTAAAAAAAAAAAAAAAAAACTTTCAAATCGCAATTCTTTTCTTCTCCTATTCTTTTCTCCTTATCTTCTTTTCTTTCTTCTTTCTTCTTTTCTTCTTTTCATTCTTCTTTTCATCTTTTCTTTCTTCTTTTCTTCTTTCTTTCTTCTTTCTTCTTTTTCATTCTTCTTTTCATCTTTTCTTTCTTCTTTTCTTCTTTACTTCTTTTTTTTCCCTTCATTCCTTTCCTCTTCTCTATTCATTTCTTCAAATATTCTTCCTTTTCTCTTTGTTCCTTTTTTTTTTTTTTTATATTTCATTGTATATATTAATTTTTTTAAGAAAGTTAAATAAATTTTCATACCGATTACTCGTTAGAATCCCTTTGACATTATCAGCTAAAGGATATTCATCCCTAGCCCCTTGATACATTGGACATTGAACAAGAATATGTTCAATGTTCAATACGCATTGGCAGAAGTCACAAACAGGCATGTTTCCTCCTATGAAGAGATACGAATGTGTCAGCCTTGTATGACCAATTCTCAATCTTGTTAAGATTACTTGCTCTTTTCTTGGTAAGTTGGCATAGCACCTTTGTTTCACAAGTCTAGGCCAAATTCCTTTAAGGTGTGTGTTGGTGACAGCATCCCATCTCTCGCTCCATACCCTTCTTAATTCCTTTTTTATTATAAATTTGAGGTCTTGGTAGGGAATCAGTTTGAAATTGATGCAGGTTTTATTTGTACCTCTTTTCGCAGTATTATCCGCTTTTTCATTGCCAGTTATGCCAACATGTCCCGGGACCCATAGGAAGCCAACATCTCCCCCTAACGTTTTAATTTCATAAACTAGCTTATGAATTTTTTTAACCATTGGTTGGCTGTTGAATGAATTTCGAACAGCTTGAAGAACACTCACTGAATCCGAAACAATCATAAGTTTCCTATCGGAAATATTACTCTGGAGTGCTTTTTCAATAGCTTTTAATTCAGCTGAAAAAATACTACCATAATCATTAAGTCTAAATGCCACTTCCCTATTCTCGTGGACGAACCCGCAACCAACACCAGACGGATATTTGGCACCATCCGTGTATATAATATCAAAATCAGTAAATTTATTAATCAAGTCCTTAAAAAGATTTCTATACACAAGACAAGAGGTACTACTTTTAGGGAACCCTAACAACTCAAAAAGAAAAGTACTCCTAGGTAATATCCAAGGAGCTACCTTTGAAGCAGTATTCTTCAACACACAATCCAATATAGATTGAAGACCTAGATTGTCTAGAATCTTCCTAAATCTATACGATAGGGGTTTAGAAGATCGTACTTTTTGGTCATAACATTCATGAAGATATGTATTAAATATACTATAGTAGGCAGGGTGATTAGCTAGACTTTTAATTTTTAAAACATAAAAAAGTGAGAGCAGAGCTCTACGAAAGGTAAGATCAGGCTCCCCTGATTCAGCAAGAAGACTTTCTATAGGGCTAGTCCTAAATGCACCTGTACAGATACGAAGACCTGTATTATGAACTGTATCCAGCATCTTTAATACTGAATCCTTCGCTGAACCATATACCTGGCAACCATAATCTAATTTACTTCTCACCATAGCTTTATAAGTGTTTAACAAAATCTTATGATCAGCCCCCCATTTGATACTGGCAAGGATTTTTAATAAATTGAGGGATTGAAGACACTTAGATTTCAGAAGTTTAATATGCTCAACCCATGTTAACTTTTTGTCAAAAATAAGTCCTAGAAATTTATAGGAACTTCTAAAAGGTAACAGAGTACTTCCCAAGAATAATTCAGGGTCCCTATGAGGTTTTCTTTTTCTACAGAAATGGAGGCAGGCAGTCTTTTCTTCAGAAATCTTAAAACCAGATAATTTTGTCCAAGCTTCTATTCCATTTATAGCCACCTGAAGTTTTCCCTTAATTTCTTCAAGGTTATTCGATGAAAAGTAAATAGCTAAATCATCTACAAAAAGGGATACCTCAATTTCGGCGTCAATATCCTTTACAATATCATTTATAGCGATTAAAAACAAGGTAGTGGAAATCACAGCACCTTGAGGCACCCCATTTTCAAGAGATTTAATGTCAGACAATGTTCCACCAATACGAACTTGGAAGCTCCTATCTTTCAAAAAATTCTGAATAAAAATTGCTAAAGGGCCATTAATATCATTTTGTTTTAAAAAGTTTAAAATCAGGTGTCTCCAAGTCATGTCATATGCTTTCTTAATATCAAAGAAGACTGCAACTATATGTTCGTTTTTAAGAAACCCATCAAGGACATATCTTTCCAGTCTTACTAATTGATCTACACAGGAGCATTGGGATTTAAACCCACACTGAAATTTGGACAGAAGCTTGTTTTTATCTATCAGCCACTTAAGTCTATAATTCACCATTCGCTCCATTGTTTTCCCCAAACAACTCAGAAGAGAGATTGGTCGGAAATTAAGTGGATCCTGAGCTATAGTATTGGATTTTTTGACTGGAACAACCAGAGCATGTTTCCACTCTAGCGGGAATTCACCTGACAGCCAAACTTTATTAAAAATTTGTAGTAGCCTCATTTTTGCGGAAAGATTGAGATTTTTTAATAAAATATTAGGGATGAGGTCTTTTCCTGGAGAAGTATTTTTACTTTTTTTGAGAGAATTTTCAAGTTCATCTATACTAAACTCCTTATTGTAGTGCTCACAAAGCTTTTGCCCAATGTCAAACAAAATTACATTTCTCTCTGTTTCATTTTTAATTTCTAGAAATTCAGCAGAGTAATTCATACTTGATGAAACAGAAGCAAAGTGATCTGCAAGAATATTCGTAACCTCCCTTTTATCCGTAATTACATTCCCATTATTGATAATAAACTCCACACCACTGGTTTTGGCCTGCCCAAAAAAGGAATTTAATCTTTTCCAAATTATTTTATTAGGTGTCTGTGGATTAAGGGAACTTAAAAATTCATGCCATGATTTCCTTTTGCTTTCGTTAACTATTTGCCTGGCTTTTGCTTTAAGGATTCTAAACGATTCCAAGTTCTCTCTAGTAGGAAATTTTTTAAATTTATTTAGCGCTTTTCGCCGATTGCAGATCGCCCTTTTACATTCATTGTTCCACCATGGCACAGGTGGTAGGTACGATCTGTTCCTCGATTTTTTAAAAGTTTTGTGAGCAGCTTCCAACAAAGAGTTTTTGAAATTGTCCACTAATTCATTAACATTACTAGAGGGATTACTATTCAGTTTTAGGACATTATTGAAGGATGTCAATTTTGAATTTTTTATGATAAACTTTTGATTTGGAATACACGTCATATTAGGGTTTATTTCTGACGACACAATTATAGGATAATGATCTGAGGAACAAATATCATCATGTACAAACCATTTGTACCTCCTCCCTAAGGTAGGGCTTGCCAAGGTTAAATCTATAGATGTAAATGTACCAGGGCCAGAAGAAAAGTGCGTTGCAGCTCCATTATTTAACAATATTAAATTATTTGACGTCAAAATATTCTCCATAATTCTTCCCCTATGGTTACTAAACTTTGAGCCCCATAATAGGTTGTGTGAATTAAAGTCACCAAGCAGGAAATATGGTTTATTAAACGAACTTATTATACTGTCCAGTTCTACTCTATCAATTTCCTCGTTAGGTGGGATATAAAAATTACTTATAATAAAAGGGCTATGACACGGGAGAACAACTTCAATACAAACTACCTGAATATTATTATTACTATTTAATAGATGTTCAGAGGAGTACACTTTTTCTTTAATAAATATTGCTACACCACCCTTCTTCCTATTCCCTGAATTATTATCTTTTCTGAAAGATCTATACCCTTTTAAATTATAATTTTGATCCGAAGTTAAATAGGTCTCCTGTAAACAAATACAGAGGGGATTAAAATACTGAATTAAATTTTTTAACTCTGCTAAATGTGAAAATAATCCATGACAATTCCACTGTAATATTAATGCCATTAGTTGTCAATGAAAAGTTTATGTAATAAAGCTTTTTTTTTTTTTTTCTCTCTCTTTTTAAAGTTTCCTAGCTGCTTTAACTTTACACTCGTAAGTTCTTACATTACTTTTTCTCGTTATTTTTTTGGGAGCAGGTCTGTCATCCTTAACGCCTGCAGGTACCTCGCCTAGTCTTTTTTCTAAAACTACCCTATCTCCTTTAGCATAGTCGGGGTCACAATTAATATCATTTTCATTCATATCAATTTCACAGATTTCATTATTTAAATTTGGAGAGACACTACTAAGAGAGTTTGCATTATACGAATTTTTAGAAAAATCACCTAAGTTAGTATCAAAATATTCATCACTCCCATCCAAACAACTATCCAAAGCAGTAGTTTTTCCCCTCTTCATAGAGTCTGCTTGAATATCTAACAAACTTTTAACTTGATTAGTCAAAATTTCAATTTGTTTATTTAAACCATTAATAACCTCTTTTAATTCTTTGCAAGATGTACACTCCTTCCCCAGGCCCTTTGTTATGCTAGCAAAAGATGTGGGAGGATTTTCCATTTCCTTTATTTTAATCCTTCTAGCGGTAAATATAGATACTTTTTCCCTTACCGAATATTCCATAATTTCTTTCTCCAATATAAAAGCAGGACACTTTCTTGACCAAGCTGGATGCAATCCACCACAATTCCTACACTTAGGATCTCTTTGACAAATTTCATTTTGTGTACAGTGGTTAATCAAACCACTATTCCCACAAAAGGCATCAGCGCTTTTGCAAAATTTAGAAAAATGACCCAATATCTGACATTTAAAACAACGGCTGGGATTAGGAATATATTCTTTTACTTGCAACGAATAAAAGCCCGCTTTAATATTCTTAGGGGGATCGGGACTGTCAAAGGTGAGTATTAATGTTGGTGTATTTTTAATTTCGCCCTCCACTTTGCGGGTAATACGGTAAACACCTGAAACATTTTGTGGTTTTAATTCTCTCAAAAGATCCTCAGTACTAATGTCAATGAGACCCATACAATACACAACTCCTTTGCTTGTATTAAATTTAGGGTGAGGTTTTACTATAATTGGAATATCCTGGGCAAAATTAGTTAACTTTAGAATTGATTCAGCTTGGCTCTCATTAGATACCTCCACCAGCAAGTTACCTGTTTGTTACATAATATTCCACGAATGTGAACCGTACCGCAACAAGAGCAGCCAGAGCCGAGGGGACGCATTAATGAAAATAGCGCCGGTAGCTTTTATATTTTTACAAAAAAAAAAAAAAAATTGTATTATTCATTGTAAAAATAACAAATTTATCTAAAAATAATATTAAAGATGAAGATAGGAGGCAGCCTGGTGGATATATTGTGAAGGATGAATAAATAAAATCCTCAGCTAAGATCAGGCAATTTTTTCGGATTAATAAGTCGACGTTTCGGAGTCGTTTTGGCGTTGGAATTAGTCCAAGGGCGCCAGAATTTGGGGAGCTTTTTGGCTGGAAGCAGATTTAATGTTGAATAAATATTTAATAAAATTTTGTAGTGGCGACGCAAGTTTTCCTAGGGGCGGCCCTGAATGTGAAATTGGTCGGAATCAAAATGTAGCCTATAAGCCTACAAACTACAAAATGTCTGAACTTTTTAAAATAATACCAGAATAGTTTTGAACAACCACACATCAAACGAATTTCTTCTATCTCCGGTCAAAAGTTGTTTAATGTGCTGTCACATCAGATTTTTTGTGATAATATAATATTTAACAGGGGCGTATATAGAAATTTTTTTCGGTGGGGGCCCGAACTCAAAAATTTTTCGTGGAAAATTTTTTTTTAAGAAACTATACTTTTTTTCACACGAAATTTTTTGCGGAACAGTTTTTTTATATTGCGGAACCAAAGTTGTCCATCTGCGGAAAAATTTGTTGCGCTGATATCTGTATCTCCCTATATATGTATATGTGTTTGAGAAATTTCGGGGGGGGGCCCGGGCCCCCTCGGCCCCCCCCCCTTATATACGCCCCTGATATTTAATCAGTATAAACCAAAATAGTGCAGTTAAATATACTACTTATTTAAGAATTTTAACGTTTTTTTTTAAATCCATGTAAATATAAAATGTGCAGCAGAAAAAAGGGTACAGTCTGTGTCAGTATTAACCGCCCAAAGGGCGAGCCATGGGTCTTGAGTTAAGCAACCAAAACGCAGTTACGTTGTCAAAACTATTCTGCTATTATAATGGCTTTAAAAATTTCAGACATTTCGGACGTTCAGTCGATATCAGTGTTTTTGTAAAAAAATCGAATAAAATGCCGTGATTAAATTCTTGCATTCGAAAAGCAATACGCGTGCGCAAATTCAAACTCGAAACCTCAACCCCAACGAACGTTCAGAATGTGCTGACTTCTTAACTCAAGCACTGGCCCTGAAAAAACTTGACCTATATCAATAAATAATTGTTTGCCATTTGAAAGATTGTTTTATGCCCTTTCTAAATATTTGTTTAAAATAACCTTATTTTGACCTTTATTTGCACACAGACCTTGGCATTATTTTTCTCTGAGTTCAAACTTGAGTGGAATGCATGTGCCCGAAACATCTCTGAAGTCCATCAACGTATCTACGGTCCAGCGTTGGTATCCAAAGTTTCGATCTTGGAAATGAGCCTCACGACTGACGCCCACCATATTAGACCAATTGAAGGTGTTAATCGATGAAGCCGATCCCTCCAAAACGACAAGAGAGCTTACTGACGGATCAATCGATCTTCGTTCATCATTTGAAGCTCGATAAATGGATGCCGCATGAATTGAACCAAGCACTTCACGAGGCTCATTTTCAATGTCCAGATCGCTGTATCGAAACTTTTGATACGAACGCTGGACCGCGGAGATTCGTTGATGCTCTTCTCGCCCCATACTTAATTGATTTTGCCCAAGTTTGAACCCCCATAGACAAAATAACGCGAAAGTCGTTTTTTGACATCTGAGGTAATAGAAGTAAGTAAATTTTAATAAATTTAAAGGGCATAAAATAAGCTTCCGAATGATATATGCACCTTGTTAAGCATTAGTGTGTCAAGCGCCAGCTACCGAGTTTTGAGAAAATTAACATTCAAGTTTTTTGTTTTCATTGGATTCTAAATAATTTTTTTTGTCAATTGTGCAAGTAACATTAAATATAAATTTTTTTAGGACATATTTCATTAAAAAAAATACTATTAATTATAGCATGTGAAACAATATTCCGTGCTTAACTCAATTTTTAATTTTTTTTTTGGCGCTTGACACACTAATGCATAACAGGGTCCATATAAAACATTAGATTTAAACAATTATTAATGGGTAAAAATTTGCATTAAATATAAAAAACCCAAAACCTGCATTTATAATTGCATCAACCTAATAATTCAATTAAAACGAATCAATAAATAAAAGAGATAATTAACAGCTTTGCTTACTTCATTGCAAGAGCTGCGCCTGCTTCATAGGCCGCCTGAATAGCGAGCCTGCTTCATTCCGACTAAATACAAATACAACAACAACAACACTTGATATAGCATGTGAGCATAATAAATTAAGTGCCAGATTGTTATCTCCTTTAATTTAGTCCTAATATCAATAGTGACAGTTCCATTCCCCCCCCCTCCCCTCATTGCCCCCTGTCCCTTTTTTCAAATAGCATTTTTATTAATGGATTTGATTCCCAGGTTAATAATAACCTTCTCTATCCATATAAATGTGGCATTTTAAATTTAATATTAATGATTAATTATAATTAGGAAATTTAATTTATTATTATTATTTGAAATTCCTATCGGGATCCCCGTTTATTTGCCCGAGGTGCTTTCGTGTACGAAGACACACACCTCAAACCCAACCGGCCTCTGGCCCTGGCCATCTACCGGCACCCCGTGAAGTTACATTATTTCCTATCTCTAGCTCCTCCTCCTGCGTTCGTCTCTAGCTAGTGAACTAATCCTTATTCTGGTTCCAACCGGCTCCTTATATCCAACCTTTTCTATGCTAGGGAGGATGTCCTAGTTGAGGAGGGACTCCCAGAGCACCGGCGTGTAGCCTACTCCTTTCGAAGAATGCATCACTGAGAGGGAACCTTCTTTACGTCCCTTCCAGAGGACGGGATGTCACAGCAACTCCCTCTCCTCGTAGAGTTGCATGGGGGCCATTGTGGTGAGATCCAATATTCCAATCCAGTGCCTGCTTGAGGATTTATTTACATTAAATAAATATTTTTATTTAATAAAATTAATAAAAAAAATCCCGCCCGCCCAGGGTTTGAACAGGGATCTTCTTTGTAGAAACCGGCACCCTAGCCCGCTACACCAGCGAGCCCTCCAGGAAATTTAATTTAAACTTTTCTTTTATATTTATAACGGAGGAACTCTGAAACTACTTGAGGGATTTTTCATAGGGTTTTTTTTTTTCAATGAATAGGGAATTTTACGGGGGTGATTTGAGGCCAGTATTTATTTTTGAAAATACTTATCTCAAACACTGGTGTCCAAGAATAAATATTTATTCTAAATAAATAAAATAGGAGCCTGGTTGGAAAATAAAGCATCAGCCACCAAGATCTTTGCGATCAAACGATGCCAAGTACGGCGGAAACTTGGATGGGTGGACCCGACAAGACGGCGTGTTGAACCGCTCCTGGCAGTGGCGTCATTTCAACTTTTTCTTGCCCCCCCCCCCCAAAAAAAAAAACATTTTTTTTTTCTTCAAATTTACTCACAAATAGATACTCAAATTTGGCCAAAACGTATTTAATTAATTGTTTAATTTTGTACAGTTTGTATACTCGTAGATGTATGTTAAAGTATTTTATATAGAATATAAAATTTTATAAAAATCAGAGACCTTAGGGGGGAGGCAAATGCCCCCCAAATGACGTCACTGGCTCCTGATTGCCACCGGTGATTGTAAATTTAATAAGAAATATATATATAAATCTCAAAAACCTCTGTACCCGAAGAAGGAAAAAAATATATCATTAAAGATCTATTAATTCATATACCCGAAAAAATAAGGTTGTGCCGCCGGGAGTTGAACCACGGATCCACCAATGTGTACTCGGAGTGCCCTTAGCACAAGACCACAGCACGGCATTCGGGTATATGAATTCACTTAGAAAGCAATTTTGATTATCAAGAGAAATGGACCCGAATTCGGTGAGCCACAAATTTCTCCTTCGAACAGGTGCAATCTAGTTAGAATAATTGAGAAGACCTCAAATTTTATTAAATAATATATAAGAAATTACATATACAATATTTAAGATATTATATACATCCCGTATGTAAGGCGTATGTATTAATTCATATACCCGAAAAAATAAGGGTAAGAGTACACCGAGTAGAAATTGGTGGATCCGTGGTTCAACTCCCGGCGGCACACCCTTATTTTTTCGGGTATATGAATTAATAAATATTTAATTATATTAATTTCCTTCGCGGCTCACATACGCTATGTATATAATATCTTAAATGTTGTATGCGTAATTTCTTATTTATTATTTAATAAAAAATATCTTATCTTTTTTTTTTTAATTTTACCCTTTCAGCTAGTGAGGCCATTTAGGTTCGTGAAATGAATTTTATTAAATGCTTTTTTTATAAGTGATAAGTACCGATGGCCAGGGCCGGATCTAGGGGGGGGGCAGTGGGTGCGTATGCCCCGGGCGGCAGATTTTAGGGGGCGGCAATTAAAGAAAGATTTACTAAAAAAAAGGTAAAATTATATGAATTTTGTATAGAAAATTTTAAGGAGAGGGCGGCAAATTAAATTTTGCCCTCCCTAAAAAATCTCCTAGTTCCGGCTCTGCCGATGGCTACCAGAAGACTTTCAGTTCAACGTGCTGATTACCCGGGGTCACCCATCTGAGGTTTCGCAGCGCTTGGCATCACTTAAATATGTGAGATAGATTTTGTTTTTCATCTTTAGATCTCAGCCAATAACCACAATAAAGAATAATGAATTTTTAAATAAGATCTCTATTATTTTTGCTTCCCCTCAGGGGGGGGTGGAGATGAATGAATTCAATTGGCACTTATACTTATTACTTACTTACCTTTCAGTAATGAATTGTGCAATGTTCTTTTATCTTCAATTTGGATAATCGATTTTCTTTTCTATTTTTTGCTGGACATTGAAGGTCATCAAAGATATTACTCATTATATTTATTAAGATAATAATTATGATAATTTTCTAATTATTGAAAGGCGGAGGCAATTTTGATAATAATAAATCATTTATTTTAATGTGTCAATTATTGACCCAGACTAAAATAGACAAAGGAAAGCGTCATAAGCAAGATTAACTTTTATGTTACCTGAGAGAATTTGGGGCTCAAAGTTTTTTAATATTTCAATGGCAAATTATCCCAACTCGAAGCTAACAATAAGATATTCTTTTTTTTTTGTTTTGAAGGAGGTATATAGCTGAGTGTTAATAATCAAATAGGAAGAATAAAATGAGCAAGCAGCTAGTTATATTTCAATTAATTAATAAACCAGGGCCGACGTTTCGGTCACATATGGGATCATCCTCAGGGCCAGGTTAATGTCTGAAAATACATATAATCCTCGCCAAGTTATATTGGGCATACACAATTGCATGTAGCTTAATTATGACAATGTCTCAAATTATGTTGTTATCATACCAAGGACAGAGAGTGAATTCACTAACAGCATAATTTGAGGCATTGTCATGATTAAGCTACATGCAATTGTGTATGCCCAATATAACTTGGCGAGGATTATATGTATTTTCAGACATTAACCTGGCCCTGAGGATGGTCCCATATGTGACCGAAACGTCGGCCCTGGTTTATTAATTAATTGAAATATAACTAGCTGCTTGCTCATTTTATTCTTCCTATTTGATTAATAAGATATTCTTCTTTGATTTCTTAAATGCGAGTCTTCTTATTTGGCATAAATTTTTTAGGCCAAAGAGAATGGAGAGCCCCGGGGTTGTCTTTTGCGGCTCGCCGTGCAAAATAATTCCAAGAAGTGAGCCAAATCGATTTTAAAATTTGACATTTTACAGTCTCCAAAATTTTGGCCGAGCCTAAACTTAAATCCATCACTGTCAGAAGTTCAGCAATATTCAGGACAATCCCACACAAGAAAGATTTATCCTGCGCCCCGTAAATACATTCAAAGATCCCGCCGAAAAAATCAAAAGTTTGTCTTTTCGGGAAATCCCTTATTTTTGTTTGCACACGTGACCGAACGTGTTTGCCCGCAAAAGGCAAAAATTACAGTTTACTGGAGTGTGTGTATTTGTTGTTGTTACATATTCTAATTCTATACATCGTGTTTAAAATAGAATTTATTCATTCATTTTCTTAAAAAGTTTTTAAATTTTAGTTTGCTCCAGCTCTCTTTAGAAATTATTTAATTACCATGGGCGTAACTAGAGAATTTGGCTGGGGGGAGGCATGAGACCAACTATCCTCCGGGGGGCATGGAAAATGTAAAAAGTAAAAAAGTTCTTGATTCATATTTTATTTGATTCATTGTGTCCCGCAGAACCAGAGAGGGCAAGTTTTATAATACACGGTTTTTTACATGGATAAAACTACCACGGATAAACCTAGGTCGATGTAAAAAAAACTGTAAGAAAACTCTTTAAAAAAAAAGGTTAAAAGAAAAAATGAATTTGATTTGAATTTCCTTTCTCGTCGGGTTCGCGCATGCGCATCCGAGCTTTATACATCCGCCATTGTTTTAAACGTTTTTTTATCCTCAATTTTTGTATAAAACTACAAAATCATGTACAAAACCCAACTCTGCGCAGAAGACTGAAAAAGAAGTTGAGCTTTCCAAGTTGATTGCTGAGCGTTTCTGAAAGATAAAAACAACAAAATCTCTTTTTACGGGGGTGAAAATTAATAAAAAAATAAACTAAGAATTGATATTTTTATTTATATATTTTTATTTCATAAGACATCACAGTATATATTAAATTTTTTTTTGAGGAAAAATAATAAAAATTAAAAAAAAAAATCCCCAACATGTATTTATATTTTTTTTTTTGTATTTTTTTTTCTCTTTATTATTTTTGGAAGACAAATAATTACAAAAATGTAAGCAAAGATTTAAATTTTAATTACAAGGCCTTGGGATTTTGCCAAGAAATATATTAAATACAAATTTCAGCGAGATATATTTGGGGAAAAAAGAGATTTTTTTTTTTTTAACTCTTTTCATCCAAAATCTAGAGACTATTTTGTGAAAAGCTAAAAAGTACTAAAAAGCATTTGCTATCTAAGGCTTAAATTTCAGATCACAGAATATATTAAGTTTAATATTTATATATATATAGATATATATTTTTATTTATATATATAAATATATATAATTTATACTACTTAATGTTTTTATTCCCTAATCACGCTTTGATTTATTTATTTATTTATTTATTTATTGGTGACGTCGGTTTGGTTATCGGGTCAGAACATTGAGTAAAAGACAAGATTTTACAAATTCGGTGTAGGATGATTTTTTTTTAACTATTTAGAGATTTGAAGCGTGTGTGATTGTGGAGTTGTGAGTGTCCAGTGCGAAAAAACATGAAAGATGAGAGAGAGAGAGAGAGAGAGAGAGAGAGAGAGAGAGAGGGAATGTGAAAAACTAACGAGTAGAGTAGAGGCACTAGAGTGTTTGTTGTTGTCAGGTGGTAAACATAGATTCTGAAAGAAGGAAACACTCAAGTTAGGTAGATTTATAAACATCTAAAAAATCAAACTATTATCCGTTTTTCTTTTCACTCTCCGATTCCATTTCTCAGTTGTAATTTTATGAATTGAGAATATAATTTAATTATATTTTTACATATATATGTAATATTAATATTATTATTATATCTGTTAGTGTTGGGGGTTTTTTATATAATTTAGAATTAATTTTCTATTAGCGCTCTGAAAATTTTTATTTATAAATTTCTGCCTTTTCTATTATGGGATCTAGTCTGTATTCCCAACCTTTTTTGGCCTACTTTTCAAAAAAGGTTCCGGCTCTTCATGTTTTCCAAATTTTTTGGGTTATAGCCAGCCGCCAGGGGGGGAGGGGGGGGCTGTTTCTTTTTTAGAATAAGTATTTAGGATATATAAAGTTATAAATCACATGATATTTTTTTATTTATTTATGACAAAATTAAGATGTTTTAAGGGGGTTCAGGAGCGACGTCTAAACGTACTTTAAAAAAAAACTAGATTATTATAAGGAATTTTTCAATGCGGTTTTTTTTTAATGAATTAAATTCATAAGAGATTATTGGGACATCGAGCTATAATTTTTTTAATGAGTTATTAAAAAATTATCGTAATTAATTTTTTTGTTATCAAGCAAATACAAAAAAACAATCTGTCCCAATAATCTTTAATTTTTTTTTAATTTAAAAATGAATTTATTGTTATTATTAATCACATATTAATTAAGAAATTTTTAAAATAAGCTTAGATGATTTATTTAAAATTCAACTGTCAAATTAGTTCAGCGTTCTTGCAATAGATGGCAGGCTAGTCTAACAGCCGATATAGAATTAGCCTATATGGCCTATATTTATAAATTTTTATGCTTTTATAAAAGATACATAATATATAATAACATTTATAAAGTATTTATTATTAAAAGATCAATGGAAATTAACATGATAGCTACCATGCTGACATCTCTTGGCAAATTTTCGTAATAGGTGTTGTTTTTTGGCTTACTTTTGAAGACACACAACGCCCTCTTCTCGGGAAAAACATGCGTAACTTCTACCTCCTGAACCCCCTTAAATTAATTAAATCGAAATTAATTTGTTTAAGGTTTATTTTGGCATCTGAGGCCATTTAGACCCCTTAAAATAAATTGTTTTGGTGGGAAGCGAACCGCTGACCTCTAGAAACAATAAGCGAGATCTCTACCTGTATTATATGCGTTCCGCCGGACCTCAAATTCTGTGCAAAGAGAAAAACGATCGCAACACGCGATCTCAGTGTGGTCGTGAGTCACATACAATCAAAATAGAAAACACTTCTCCTAGATCGATCGCTTTTTAAATTAAATTCATGCAAAAAAATTCTATTGGAGTTATTTAGAAGCTGGCCAGCCCTGCTCTAGTTGGTTCAATATGGCCGGTGAGGGTGGAATCTCAGCAGAAAAATATTTAGCGTTTTACTCCGTTTAATGTAAATATTTCGATACCAAAGACATCGTCATTAATTCTATCCTTTATGAAAATAGGCAAGCTCGACAGATCACACAATTTTAGATCTCTGCTGAGAGTCTTATCTAACAATGGCTCGTCCAGGACTCATCAGGACGAATTTTTTTTTTTTTTTTTTAAAGCAAAAAAAATACAAACGGACAAAATTTGACAACGGGATAAACGGCTGTCCCGAAGACTCCCTTCCCCTTCCCTTCCACGTTTTTTCAAAACAGCAGCTGCATGACCTCAGTAGCCAAAATTGTGAGAATGAGAGAAATTAAATAAAAAATAAATTTCACTTCCCAACACTAATATATATAATATAAATATAAACGTGTATGTATATAAATCAACAGTCAGAAGCCCTTTTTAGATCAGGAGACAGATCATCAGGTAGCAAAGTCTTTCACCATTTGCCAAAGTACAAAATTTCACTGGCAATTTGTTTTTTAATTATAAATTAGTTCAAGTATTTATTTATTCATCTCCCTTGTAGCACCAATTCATTTATTTATTCACCTTATTTATTTATTTTGATTTGAATAGGTTCACTTTTTAACCATTCAATAAATTTCTTTTCAAGAAATATCCATCAAAAATGATTTTTTTTTTACTTATCTAGTATAAATAAATAATTTTTTTTTTTTAGGTTTTTATAATAAGATTTTATAAAATTGAATTGTAGTCCCCTAAATAATTATTTTAATTATATTATTTGAAATAGTGATAAGTATTGTTTTTTAAATTACTTAAAATATTGGGGAGGGGAGATTATTGTCGTTTTATTATTGCTTTTCCATAATTTCATTTAAAATATTTATTGATCATATCTACAAATCCTAAAAGATGATAGCCCACTCGACTTTCGACTATCGGATGATGTGTGTGGAATGTAAATGGCACGAGGGAAGAAGAGGGGGAGGATGAGGCGCTAAGGACATCCGCATTCGTCCACGACCATCTTGGGAAGGTCCCGTTTGATGATGTTCGAATCGGGTCCGAAGTATATCAACGACATGCTAGAAAATTTCAAGGGGGCACAACACGGCTGGATGCCGGACATCCCGTTGATTTTGCGCAATTCCTCGATCACGTGCGTGTAGTAGGTGTAAAAGGTGTCTGGGGTTCGTGGCCCGCTGCAGTCACCCCGGCAATAATTGGCGTAGTAACCGCCCGGCGCGATGATCCAATCATCCCAGCCGAGTTTCTGGAAGCTGACGTAGAACTTCTGCTTGCAGCACTGGCCCTGAGAGAGAGAGAAAGAATATTTTAGTAAGGAAGGCGAAGCGAAGAGGGTTGTTTATGTGATAAGACGTACCGGAAGTGCGCCGGTGCAATCGACGGCGCGGCGGCGCACCCTCCTCGTCAAATTAGGATCTGTATGAACGACGAGGAAGGGCCGGGCGTTGGATCCTCCGCCTGACGTGAAAAGTAGCGGCTCGACGAGATCTCCGCAACCTGTGCACTCGAACAGCAGCCGCAATTTGTCTCGTCCTGGAGTGTTCACTCTCGCGTACCATTCTCGGATTTTGGAGGTGACGTCGAAGCGGAGCCACCCTAACGCCGACAGGGACACCGACAGCGACGCCGCGAACTCCGTATATTTCTCGAACTCCTGTACCCAACCACCTCACATATACCGACCTTTTTTTAATTAAGAATTTGTACATTTTAAGGCTTTAGTATGGACTGACTCATTTCTATCAGAATGATTTGATTCCATTTCCATTTTAAACGGCAAAAGGCTTTTGGGCATACGAAGCCATCAAGTCTCATTGTTGGCTAATATAATTTAATTATTGCATCTTTATTTGATTATTTTTAATGCCGTTATGCGAATGTAAAAATTAATCCGGGAATAAATAAAGGAAAACTTTTGCCCTTGAGGTCATTTCGTCCCAATATTTTTTTTTTTTAAATCAATTGATAGTCAATATAATTAAGAAAAATTTAACCAATCGGGACGGGAAGCAAATCTGTGACAAGAGCCCAGCACAAGAGGCGAGATCTCTACCTTTGTACAGCAGCCTAGAGGGAATTTATGCCAAAGATCAGCGCTGAACGGAATCCAGCAAGCGGCAAGCGATGCTGCCCTTCCACTTTTACTTTTTATTTGTCTTAACCTCTCCCAATTACACTGTAAATTAAAAAAATTAGCGAATGTCGGTACCATCGCCTGCATCGTGCCCAAGGCCTTCCTCTGTAACACATGGCTATTAAGTTTTCTTTCAAAAAAAAGCTTTTTGACTAGTATATTTTTATAAAATCCTGATTGCTCTCGCCCAAGACTGTAGATTATCTCCTGAGGCTGACACTCATGATAACAAAAGCAATTCATTCAAATGCTTTATTGCAAATACGCCTGAAGATAGGCAACTGGGCTGTCTATCGCTGTTCCTTGGACATAAACATAACTTAAAGCTAATTTTTATTACGTTCCTTTGCTTATCTACCTTGCGAAAGTCCCTTATAAATACATTCAGATCGGTTGTTCCAAGCCCCCTTCAAGATCGGTAATACTGTCAATATTGTCGGTTTTAGTGATCGAGTAAGGTAATAAAAAATAACTCAAGAACTTGATGGATTGGTTACTAAATCATTGGAAAGATTGACAGTATTACTGTTTGAAGTGACTTGGAGCTATATATTAATATCTACCTCCCCCCATCCCGTCCCCCTCAAAAGAGGTTAAATTATTAAGATGTGAATGAAGGCAGCCAGCATGGAATAAAAATCTTATTTAAATAACGATGACATTTCGGGAACGCATAGTTCCCATCCTCAGGACGATAAATTGATGCGTTCCCGAAACGTCATCGATATTTAAATAAGATTTTTATTCCGTGCTGGCTGCCTTCATTCACCTGCTCCTGTTAATTATCACTCAGCCAACGAATTTCTTCTTTTTAAATTATTAATCCAATTCCGCACTGTCGGAAACTAAATATATGTCGACATAAAAAAATCTGGTGTGACAAGCACAGAACACAACTTTTTTGATTACCGAAAGTTGTGCGACCAGTCACACCAGATTTTTTTAGTTTATTTGAATATTGGTCTTTGTTGTTGGAAGTATGATTAAGGCGGAGTCAAAAAAACAAATCAAGACATATGCAACGAAATCTGTTATTATGCCTTTGGCTGACGTTTCGGCCACTAGCGAAGGCCATCCTCAGAGCCGGAGGCGAGAATAAATGAAAAATACAATTTCAGCGTCACACATTCGTATGAACGAAGCGTTTGTTCATAAGGACAATGAAAGAATAAGGGAAAAGTATACTGTAATATTTTGTTTTTTTTTTTGTTTGAAATTTTCAAAATATATCATTATACCATAGGCGTAGCCAGGGGGTTTCGGGGGTTCAAACCCCCCCCCCCCTGGGACCCAAGCCATGACTAGATATTTAATACAAATTATATTTCATATAGGGTAAGAGAAATTAAAATATAATTTACTCTAGCTAAAAAAAACAAGCGAAAATGATTTATAAATACCCTAAAATAATCTTAAATTTTTGAAAAAAATTTCTTGATCCCCCCACCATCAAAAATTTCTGGCTACGCCAATGCATTATACCTATATCATTTTATTGACTGCATTTTTGATTTTCGAATTTTTAAATAAAGACATTTTTTGGTCATGCACTTTAAAGGGAAAAAAATTTTATTTTAACCACTCAAAGAAAAAATTTTAATTTTTTTTTTCATTAAGAATTCAGAATTGGAGTTCAAAGGGCCCGGGCCTGCTTCTCCCTTTGCTCTGCTCATTCTATTAAATAAAGATAACAAAGTAATTAAACGATCATTAATTAAAGATCCTTATAGCTATTCAAATAAGATGTTAAGTTTGTACTAAAAGCATACCCCGTGAATGGGTTCAATCCCCGCAGCTGCAACTTTTTTTTTTATTTATGAAAAATTTAAGAAAAATATTTATCATCATAAAGAACCGACAGTAGGCACATGAAATCTTTGTTTGTGTGATGGCACCTGAATTTATTTGTTTGTGTCCGCCCAATTAGACAGCGATTAATTAGCGAGTGAATAGAATAGAATAGGAGGACACTGGTTGAAGTTAGACTAGAGAAAAGAAATCATGAGGACTCACGGCGCCGCTGAGCACGGTGATGTTGGGTGGCCCTTTGATACGGAACATCCAAAGGGTGATGTTCTTGACGTGGGCGGCGAGTAATAGCCGATGATGATGCCGATGCTGCAATTCGACGCGTAGCCAAACGGACGCCGATTTGACTCGCAATTCGGCGCCGGCCGTCACCGCCCGCTCTGTTTCTTGGGGGTAGGAGAATTCGAGCACCGGCCGTCCATTGACGCTGCGCCCTAAAAATACAAAAAATCATCACAAACCTTCAGTTTGAGTCTTTCAAAGAATATTTATGCTGGCGACCTTTTGACACTCGTCAAGATATTCATCAATGGAGATTACCAAGGTGCTTACTTGTCAGATACGGAGGGGATGGTCCTCATCAAGAATGTAAAACACTTAAAAGTGGAGGGGTTGTGTTTTATTTTCTTAATATTTTATAAAAGAGATTTAAATTGGTCTTGACTAGAGTTTCAATTTTTAATAACAAAATTTTTTAAAATTAAGTGATTTAGTGCTCTTCAAGAGGGCCATCCCCTCGTATATGACAAGTTGAGAGCGGAAAATCAGTGTTATAAAAAAATTAAAAATACTGTATAATATAAAATGCGACTCCCTTTATTGTGCATATTTTGTCATTTTATAGTGCATTAAGCATGCATATTTTAAGGTTTGATGAACATCCGGGCCTAATCTAATAATCAGCAATTTTGTAGTCCATATTTTACACTAATGGTCCATTAAATTCTTGAAACACTACAATTTTTTTTTTGATAACTCGGACATCTTGTATATAATTTTATTATTTAAATAATTTTAGAGATTTATTCATTTGAATATATTAATTCATTGATTACAATGAATACCTCTATTCGGATTTGACTAAACACTAAGCATACACACATTTGTTAAATATAATTTTATATAATCGAACTGAAAAGTATGATTGGCAAATAATTATGAAATGAAAAAGAAAAATGAACAGATTTATGCGGAGGAACTTTGACAGATGATACAATTGAATAAATCTCTCTTTAGAATCAGAATTCAAGGCGCATGCCTTCATTCTATCCTAGTTAGCCCACGGGATATTATTTAGACCCCTAGCACAAGAGAAAAAAAATAAATGGCCTCACTCGGCTACTGAGGCAAAATAAAAAAAGCATATTCAAAAAATTAACAAAAAGGAGAAATGGTGCCACAGTACACAGTTGATTACCAAAGGTAATAGAAAGTTGTGTTCTGTGCTTGTCACGCCAGATTTTTTGTGTCGACATTTATTTAGTTTCCGACATGGTAAATTCTAATTCAGGATGTCAAATTTACAAACATGGGAAAAGTAAAAAATGTTTGTTTTATTAATTTCAATTTCATTTAAAAAAGAAAACAATTCACATCAGGGGCGTATATAGAAATTTTTTTCGGGGGGGGGCCCGAACTGAAAATTTTTCTGCGGAAAAATTTTTTTTTAAGAAACTAAATTTGTTTTCACACGAAATTTTTTGCGGAACATTTTTTCCTTTACAGAACCAGTTTTCCATTCTGCGGAAAAACTTATTGCGCTGATGTCTGTATATCCCTATATATGTATATGTGTTTGGGAAATTTCGGGGGGGGCCCGGGCCCCCCCCCCCCCCTTATATACGCCTCTGATTCACATGTCAGATAGATTAAATAAAATGTAGAGTTTCTCTATGCCTATGACGTCGATCTTAATCACCTTAAACCCAATTTTTTTTTTATTTCAACGGATTGTTATAAAAAGGGGGCTTTTAATTATTATTGCTCAATTTTAAATAATTTGTGAGATAGCTGATAAGGCGTTTCAGCGAAATAAGCAAAATAAAAAGCTTTTGTTTGCATTTCTTGAGTCCTTATGACCTGAAACGTAAAGATATATAAAAAAATTGAAGGTGGTGGGGGTAATTTCTGGTCTGCCCCAAGCCATAAAAATATTTTTCAATTGAATTGGCTCTTTCTCAGGGAAGGACGTTTAAGAAAAATAAAATAATTAAAATCATCCTTGACAACTCAGTCTTCCAAAAATAAATAAATAAATAAAATAAGGCTAGAGGGCCAAAAATCTAAAAAGAGCCCACTCTGAAAGGCGTCTAATAAAAAAGGGCTATGCTAGCAAATAAATAGTATTTTTATTATAAATTCAAAGGACAAGGATCGTAAATACGAGTCCTCCCCCCCCCAACTCAACATCTCCTTAAAAATGTCCCATAATTTGCTACTGTTGAAAAATCTTTTAAGCGATGCGTTTTATTTTTTTAACTTTAAATTATTTGATAAAAAAAAAAAAAAGAAAATTGGAGAAGAGGATTAAAGAGGGAACAACCCTCTGCCACCCTCTCAATTTAGGGGGAGGTTGCACTGTTAATTCAGAATGAGGTCACATTACGATCACGATTTATCTTCATTATATGCTGAAATAACGAGGTCAAAGAGAGAGAGGGAAGGAAATAAAGAAATTCTGATATATAACCGAGTAACTGAATATCAAATAATAGATATAATTTATAAAATCGCCGATAATCGTAAGAATCGAATGCCTTTTTGAAGGCCTTTTAACAGGTTCATCATCCATCTTGATTTTATTTTATTTCCTCACTAAAATATTTTATAACAAATCAATTTAAAAAAAAAAAGCCATTTTTATAAAAGACTTTTCTTAATTTCTTCTTATGCAGGGCAAAGCAATGAAATGTGAAAAAACTTTGCTTTTTTTTCTTCTTTTATCCCATTAAATGGCCAAAACTTTTTTGGTCGATCTTAAATTTAAAGTCCAAAAGTGTAAAGATTAAGTGGAGGATTTTTTATAACCGATATTTTAAATTATACGCTGTGTATTAAAGCCGAGGTTTCCAAATAGTATGGTATTGGGCCTAGCTTTTATTTTTTAATTTCTCGTTCTTGGATTTTAAAGTTAGATATAGTAATAATTTAGACACGTTTAAATAATAAAATTAAATTTAAACTGCCAACCGGGGCTCTAGAGGTATCTACTTTTGTCGTTCTTTTTAATATAAATAATAATCATAAAAACACTAGGAAATAAGTTTCAATAATTTAAACAAGTGATTTATCAACTAAACAAGATTTCAGCAAACGTCGAATTACCGTATACGAAAGGTGTATTTTTATTTTAACCCTTTTCGGCTACTGAGGCCATTTAAAGGTAAAACTTTATTATATAAGTGGTTAAATACATATTATCGATGGCTACAGGGGGACGTTCAACACGCTGATTGCTCGGGTCACCAATCCCGCGCTTGGCATCACTTAACCGCAACGATTGTGGTTGCCAGGCCCCCCCCCCCCCGGCCCAAAAGATGTAGTTACAAAGGTGGTTGCTCTGAACAATAGTTTAGAAATATGTATAAAGTTTTTATATTTTTTTTATTTTTATTTAAGGACTTTTTTTGGAATCTCTGGCCATTTAGACCTAGCTATTTATTTAAATTGATTGGTAGCCAATTCAATTTAAATAAATCGCATGAGACGGGATGCGGACCCGCGACCCTTGGTACAAAAGACCTGCTGCCTTGGTGTAGTGACACAAAGGCCCGAGCTAATTTTTTAAATTTCATAAATCATTATTGAAATTATGATATAATGTTTTTAAAAGTAAAAATAGTGTTCTAAAGATCATTTCAATACCTTCATCAATAATTAATAATATTAATAATTATTAATCATGGAAATTTGGAATATCAAACTTATTATATTGATAATTACAATCATTAATGAGGACGGAAGTAAAACATATTGAGATATTGAGATAATCCAAAAAAATTACCCTATACTAAAGCTAATAAGTCTATTTATGTATTTTTATTACTCAGTGACTGTAGTAAAGTTTACTATATTATGTTATGTCTACGTCACTTATATAATATTTTAATAAATTTACATATAAAACTTAATTATTTTTTTTTAAATTTAAGTAAGGGTGCTCCTACTGTTTCAAGTTATTCCCAAGGCACCTCTAAGGTGCCATGAACTTCAAAAAGGTTGGGAAACTCTGCATTAAACTAAGAATTAGACTTTTATATCCTCGCGGCCCTGAAGATGATGCATGTCACGTGCATCGAAATATCTGCCAAATAAAAGAAGGGTGGAGCGATAAACTGATGGGTGATTATTCTCCAACCCCATTAAATAAGACTACATTTATTAAATTTAAATAATCAATTAGTCGCTGTTTTTAATGAGGAACCCAAGAAGGACTCAGTTTGTAGAAAATTAGACAAAACATGGAGGATCCAGGGCCGCGTTGCAGCTAGTATGTGAATAAAGAGAATTTTTAAATTTCACTATTGGGGTCTGTTGGGTGGGGGTGGGGGAAGCTCTTAAACTTTTTAGTATATGCACTGCGGCTTTAAATCTTATAAATTGATAAATATATCCAATATATTTACTTTTTCATTGCAAGTCCTTGACCAGCTGCACCCTCGTCTGACTTTTATTTTTATTCTCTCCTCCTAGGAGATTTATTTATTCTTTAGTCAAATCCCAATTCACCAAAAGGATCCGATTTTCAAACTGGAAAAGGGAAAATAAAATAAAATAAAAAAAAAAAGGATATGAAAAATTCAAAACTGAAGAAACAAATCATAAGACGGAGAGATTGCCAAATTTATTGAAAATGAAGAAGAAGAAGAAAAAGAAGAAGAAGCAACGGAAAGAAATAAACAAATTATTATGACAAATTTGTCAATTTATACGATTGATGATATCGCAGAGAAAAATTGAAAGATTTTTACCGTCATCATTTAATAAACTATTTTTTTAATTTATTACATTGTAATATTCATCTGCGGTAAATTTCGTGTACGAAAATTATTGACACTTAATAAATTTATCCTTCCGAGATAAAAGATATATATTTTAATATAACTCTATTTCTCTAACTTTCATCAAATCTTACAACTTAACAATTGAACTTTTCCCTTTAATGATTAATTCAGAATAGAACATTCGAAATCTAGTCATTATAACTTAGTGGATGTATTAAATACTTATATCTTAATAAATATATTCCACTGTGCTCGGTAGCTGTGATAAAAGTTTGAGCTGAGAATTGAGCGCCTTAGAAGCCGCAACCAACAAGACACTCGATCAGAGCGTGACTCTCGTTTTAGAACGCCCCAGGCGATATCGTTCCCAAGTGGATTCATTTAACAGAAAGGAGGAGCGGAGCTCGAGCTGCTCGCTTGTTAATATGATGTTATATCGTGTCTGCTTTAGCCATTTTTTTTTTTTAATTTTTATTTAAATAAGAAATTGAACTGACTGTATCGTATATAAAAAGCTCTTAGCTTTGCTTGTCTC
>JAKCPI010011379.1:0-30729 GCA_023213315.1 Euborellia annulipes
AAGGAAGACATTTTGTTACCGAAACATCAAACAAATGGGAAAGAAGCCTTTTTTCTAAAAATTTTAATATTTGGACCCTGTTACGCATTAGTGTGTCAAACGCCAGCTACCGAGTTTTGAGAAAATTAAGAAGTTTTTTGTTTTCATTGAATTATATATAATTTTTTTTTGTCAATTGTGCAAGTAACATTAAATATAAATTTTTTTTAGGATATATTTCATAAAAAATACTATTAATTATAGCATTTGGAACAATATTCCGTACTTAACTCAATTTTTAATTTTTTGGCGCTTGACACACTAATGCATAACCCCATTATGAAAATCCACAGGCGGGCCAAGTTCAACTAAAAAGAAAAAAAAAAAGATTTCGACGCAGGAAATGTAGAAGCCCCCCCCTCCCTTCTTCTTCTCATCAAAAAGCGTATCCGAAAGCAAATAAACATATTTAGAAATTGTTTATTGACATAACTCTTCTAATAAATTCCTGTAGCAACTTATGAAATGAATGGACGCATAGATTGACATCATCAAGGAGGAAAATTCTCAATATCAGAATATAAACTATATAATAATAAAATCGATTTAATGCTTTAAATTTAAAATGACTATAATAAGTGCAACTCTCCATCTAATACTGTATAATGTATTTGACGTAAATAAAACAAAAATGTTTTGTTGTTGTTATGATGAGATGAGAGATTCTTACGATCCATTCAACATTCAAACTCTGTGCAAAGAAACACTCAAAGAATATAGAAGAGAGAAAAAGAAAAGAGCATTCAAAGCGTGCAATTAAGAAAAAAAAAAAAAAGAAAGAAAAAATCATTCAGCATTACAAGAAGAAGAAAAGAAGAGAGAAGAAATTTCGCTTCTTGTTGACTACCTTCACCAGAGATTTTATATTTTTTGTTTATAAAGTGAAACTTTCATTTGATCGCCTCAAATTTTTTCGCTCTTCTATCAGCATGTCGCGTTACAAGCCAAAGGACGTGAAGCTACAAGCCATGACGTCACAAGCCGTGACGACAAAAATAGGAAAGTTGAAATTTAATATATATGACGAATTATAAAAAAATAATTGTGAGATTTTTAAATTTTTAAATTGATAAAATATAATTTTTAAAATAATTTAAAATGATTCAAATCTTCAAATTACTAAATAAATATTGTTCTCAGTTTTTAACATGCGTCTATTGATTTCCCATTTTCCAATTATTAAGTTAAGATTAAAAACGTGATTTTAATACCCTTAATTTTCTGAAAATTTTCAGTTAAACGCCTACGATCCGAAAAAAAAAGTTTCACTTGCATCGTGGTTTCATAAAACCACACAATGATTTTTTATCTCATGCTAATTTTAAAATTCATAATCAGAATGAATTTTCTTCATGTGTCAAACAACAGATCTAAAGAAAATAATCTTTAGAACATCTAAACATGTGAATAAATCAAGAAAAATGTTCAATGAAGTTGTTTTATCCATTTTTTTTACGTATCTAAAAATAACAAGTACGAATTCACAATTTATGGATTCCATATGAGATGCATCTTCTTCTCGTTCTATTTTTTCTTTTTTTTTATAATTCTTGAAAAATTTTAGTTTATCATTTGAATAACAAATGAAGAAAGTTGTGAGAGAGATCCTCTCTTTGATCTAAGACAGCTAATTTCTCTCTTAATTATTGTATATATAATAGAGATCTTAAATGTGACTGTAGAATTTAAAATGGAAACGGAAGTCGCAGCAGCTAGGAAATTAATTAAATAATTTTGTTTAAGATGCGCGTCTCGAAAAGCCGTTAGAAGCCGATTCAGTACCGAGTTACTCGAGGTGGCAAAAGATGGCGTTAGTTTTTCCCATAGGGATACAAGGGATTTATTCCATTTCATTTTAATGATTCCAGCTAATTAATTAAGGGTAAAAAATTAATTATTTTTTAACACAAAGATTACTAATTTAATTATCTATAAGATATAGAGCGAATTTTTTAAAAATATCTTTTACTTAATGCGATTAATCTAAAAAAAAAATATTTTTTCGAAAATCAAAAAAAGGCCTTCTATAAGTTGTAGATAATTTAAATAGCTTTAATTAAAAAAAAATTTGAGGTCGATAGCTTCAAAATTGTGGCCGCTGGAAACTCTCAAAATTAGCACAAGAAAGGGGGAGGGGGGAAGAGGGGTTACGGAGTCTGAAGTCTCAACACGACTTCGAACACGGGTTCGAATCCATCTTGCCGCAAATAATTTAACTCCTCTTATTGTTAGGGTAGAAAAGTGGAAGAAAATCTCATCCCACAGTCACAAAGGGCCCAATTTGAGGTGGCCTAAGTTCCTTAAAAATGGGTATGTATTACTCTGACTGGGTAACCCGTAGAAGATGCACGCAAAACCTCATAAAATCCACATCCAAATTATTAAGAGAAAGGTCATGATTAGCAACCGAAACGTAGGTTGGCAATTAACAATTAAATAAAAAATTTTTTTTATTTAATCTACTGGCTGCTGCATCTCCTGTATCCATATTGATTAGGCTTATAACTTTTTACTTTCTCTTACCTCTATTAATATATAGAGAGAGAAAGTATTGGATTCATGTCAAAAATTCGATGTCGAGATTTTGATGGATATACACGTTTTGAGGTCCCCTGAATTAAAAAAAGTGGTTTTCGCGACATGGTCTGTCTGTGTGTGTGTGTGTGTCTGTGTGTCTGTGAACAAAATATCTCAAGAACGAACAGAGCTAGGAGGTTGAAATTTTATATTTAAGTTAAGCACCCCCATGGGACGTGACACGAAGCTTTTGAACAAAATCGGCCAAAGAGTACTAGTACTTTACTGTTGTACTTTTTCAGTTTTTTTCGATTTTGTCAAAATTGGCTCCTACGATTTTGATTAAAATTCAAAAATCAATTATTATTTAAATGCTCTTTCAAATGTATTTTCTCATTTTGCCATTGAAATCTTCTAAAGACCACTTTACTCTTGATCTTCATAGAAAAGATAGCAGAAATGGTTGCCATGGTGACAAAATATAAATATTTTCACATATAAATTTTACATCTTGAAAATCGAATGTACCGTACTGTCGGAAACTAAATATATATCGATACAAAAAATCTGGTATGACAAGCACAGTACACAACTTTCGATTACCGAAGGTAAGAGAAAGTTGTGTGCTGTGTGCCAGTCACACCAGATTTTTGAATAGTGTATTCAATAAAAAAGATTTTTCTTTCGTTATAAGTCTACTTTGTTTTGGTTCCAGATGTGCATCATCTTCAGGGCCGAAAAAAAATATTTATTCGAAAGACAAAATATTTTTTATTTTGTCAAAAATAATAAGTCTATATATTTGAAATTAATATTAATTTTCTAATCTCTATTTAGTGTTTTGATAGATAAAAGTGAATGAAATCCCCCCACTATTTGTTTGTATTTGAATAAAACATTTTCGAAATGGGATCTCTAAATACAGAGAGCGTCGAGTCCTCTTAGCAAATGGCTATCCAAACATCCCTGAAAGCAACGAGCTATAAGAGAGGATGACATCGGCCTCGTGATGACGCCGATGATGGTGATGAGGAGCAAGCACAGAGTGCTTGGATAATGACCTAAATGTGTCTGTGTGTGTGTGTAAACGACATCATCGCTTCACTGTTGCGAATCAATGAACACGATAATTGACTTCCTATAATAAATACTCTCTTTTTCAGACGACTTATAAATACATAATAAGTTAATCAATCTCTTTGTGAAAACATTGCGAGAATAATGGGTTATTTTTAAATTATATATTTACCGTATGTGTCAAAAAAAAAAAATGAAATCGATATTAATTTCATTCAAAATAAACTCATGTAACGAGTATATAACCATTTAGAGAATTAATTTTTTTTAGAGGAAGTGCTAAAAAGTCTCCTGGGAGGGTGAGGATGATTTTTCTGAAATTTTAAGAATGGCCTTAAGGGGGTTCAGGAGCGTACTTTAAAAAAAAACTAGACTATTCTAAGGAATTTTTCAATGCGGTTTGTTTTTAAATGAATTAAATTCATAAGAGATTATTGGGACATCGAGCTATAATTTTTTTAATGACTTATTAAAAAATTATCGTAATTAATTTTTTTGTTATCAAGCAAATACAAAAAAACAATCTGTCCCAATAATCTTTAATTTTTTTTAAATTTAAAAATGAATTTATTGTTATTATTAATCACATATTAATTAAGAAATTTTTAAAATAAGCTTAGATGATTTATTTAAAAACCAACTGTCAAATTAGTCCAGCATTCTTGCAATAGATGGCAGGCTAGTCTAACAGTCAATATAGTATTAGCCTATATCTGGCCTATATTATTATGCTTTTATAAAAGATACATAATATATAATAACATTTATAAAGTATTTATTGTTAAAAGATCAATGAAAATCAACCAAATGCATTAAATATTATTAGCTACCATTCTGACATCTCTTGGCAAATTTTTGAATTACTTGATTTTTTGGGCATGCTTTTTATGACACACTACGCCATCTTAGCGGGAAAAACATGCGTAACCACTTCGCTCCCGTTCCCCCTTAATAAAATTAAACACTGATTGGATCTTCAAAAAGCCAGTACGCAAACTCCGTCTTTTTTCTTTAAAATTTAATATACACGGAAGACGTTATTAAAAGTGAATTTAATTAAATAATCTTATTTAATAAATTAAAAACTTTTCTTTATTATTAAAAAAGTTTTTTTTTTCTTTCGTAAATCTCCATTTGTTTGAACTGTTTATTATAAAAAGCATTTGAGAGGGCCAAGTTGCAAAATGTGATTTATTAATTGGGTCGTTAACTGCTGTGTTGTATCGTGTCGTATAATGAATTCATCTCTGGGGGATTTCATAATTTAAATAAAGTGCAATTAGGTGATTGTTTAATAGACAAAAAAAGGAGCATCCACTTGGTGATAGCAGAGATTTTGAGGCAATCACTCAGGCTGCCAATTAATGAAATGACCCACTTAATTTGAAAGGTTATTAACGAGGATTTGTTATAGAGGGAGGGGGGAGGGGGAGGGGGGAGTTTATTTTTTGATTAAAAAAGACTCTAGTTCGTAGAGTATGATAAACTTGAATTTGGAATCAAATTTATGACTATGACTTATCCACCTACGTCCATTTAATGCATATTTATGTTTTAGGTAGCTACTTATAACATATAAATTAGAAGAGGTTACTGTAAGATGTGCAGGATTCCGTAGCAGAAGCGTTGCTCAATATTTTAAGAAAATAGGGTTGGAATAACTATCTCGAAGAAATTATTAAAATGTTTTAATTCAGAGGTAAATCGCTCTTCCCCCCCCCCCCCGAACCAGTACATCGAAAGCGGGAAGTCCTGGTTCGAGTCCAGGAGCGCGATTTGTCCAATCAAAAACACAAACTCATCTCCCAGTGTCCTGATCTTAGACGAGATATTTACCGTTTGACGTTGTTTGAATTTAAATAAAGCTCTACCTAGTTTTTTAATTTTATTTTCCCTCTCGGCTGAAGAGACCATTTGAGGTATAATCGCGCACGTATTTCTAAAGTGACAGAAGTCAAAAAGTGTATTTTGAGAATTCTGCGACTATTCAGTCTATTGGCATTTCAAATCACAATAATTTCACAACTTAAAATAATACAGTTTAAAAAAAAATTTTAGTAGCCAATAGTTGCTAGATACTAAACTGCAAATGTGTCACTCTTGCCAAAACCTTGCTGCGGAGCTTCAAGACAAGAAGAGTGACACATATAATATGCAAATGAAGCTAGCTTTGAACACTTCACATATTTCATCACAATTCTTATTATGATATAATATCTCAGAAAGACATATTTTTGACTTGTGTACTCTTGAAATACGTGTGCGATATGCTATATATGACAAATACGTATTATGGGGTTAATAAATTACAAATTTATTATACTTAAGCCGTTTTAATCTTAAATTCCATCAAATATATACAATACATTCAGTAAATAACAGGTGGTGGGTCGCGGCATAAAATTCCCCAATTTGGCCACGTTTTCGGTACATATTAACATTAGTAAAATTCGAACATTTCTCAGAACCGGACGAGTTCTCCATATCGGACAAATCCCGACGTATGATAACCCTAATTATTAGTAGTGATGAGAAGTGGCTGTAGACATTGAATTGGGTATCGGAGACTTTTGAGCCAAAGAATTAAAAAAAAAACTGGGGGGAAAAAAAATTTTTTTTAAAAAAAAATATAAAAAATTTTATAAAAAATATATAATTTTTTATAATATTTATATTATTTAACAATATGATGAAAGTACTTACGATTAATTGTTAGAATACAAAGTTAACAGTATTATATTCAATTATCCTTGTAAATTATACAATATTTTGGGGTATATTGTATAATTTATATTGTATAATTTACATTGATAATTGAATATAATACTGTTAACTTTGTATTCTAACAATTAATCGTAAGTACATTCATCATATTGTTAAATCGACTCTGTTACGCATTAGTGTGTCAAGCGCCAGCTACCGAGTTTTGAGAAAATTAACATTAAAGTTTTTTGTTTTGATTAGATTATATATAATTTTTTTTGTCAATTGTGCAAGTAACATTAAATATAAATTTTTTTAGGACATATTTCATAAAAAATACTATTAATTATAGCATTTGAAACAATATTCCGTGCTTTACTCAATTTTTAATTTTTTTTTTGGCGCTTGACACACTAATGCATAACAGGGTCCAAATAATATAAATATTATATCATTGTTTATAAATATTATACAATTTGTTTCTGAAAATAAATATTCTGACTACAAGTCCTGAGGAAGGTCGTGATTTGTGACCGAAACGTCGAAGGTTAATTAATTAAATAAAGGTTTTTTATTTAATTCCTTGGCTGCAAAGTCTCCTTTATACCCAATTCTAATTATGTAGTGTAATCAAAAAAAAAGCTTTAAGACCAAATGAATGCAATGAGAGTAACGTAATATTGGTGAGAAAGTTATTAGAGATGTTTACATTCCCAATGACTTGTCGGATAAATATTATAAATAATTGATTTGAGATTTAAAAAACGTACAACTGATTCTAGCATATACACGGAAAGGACTATGAATTTGTCGAAAAAAAAACAAAAAAAAAACAAAGAGAAAATAGAAAATTGGTGCGAGGAGGGGATGAATTCATTCACTTGATATATATCCTACAGACAGACAGCCGATGTAACCGATCAAGTGTTTATGTTGAGAGTGTGTTTTAGCAACCAGTTAGAAGAACAAGAGAGAAAGGGAGGAGGAGAGCAAGCAACCAGCTATAGAGAGAGAGCTACCATCAACGATCGTTCTTTTTTTTTTTTTTGTTTACATAAAACTGTTGAGCCTGGGATATAAACACCCTGGAGGCATTTTAGTTGGCCAGTTGGAGAAGAGAACCTCCACCACCAACAACAACAACAACAACATGGCAAGTAATTAGTCAGTAAACAACAAAAAATTTGAATATTTCATATTTGACAGTGACAAAAATTTCATATATAAATTCCGGGAAAGTTTAGTAACATCGTTGTCAATTTATTCTCCAGGGATGGTCCATTTGTTGTTTGTTTATGTTATCGGTAAATTATTTTTTAAAATTAAATTTCACTAATCTATTAATAATAATTAGTTTTTTCATAATTAAGAAAAGGCGAGCCCGAGCCAGCTGAAGGGGTCCAGGGGGTAAAGCCCCCCTGTCTAGACGCAAAGCCCGCGGGCGCACTCATAATTAAGAAAAAGCGAGGGTCCTCCGCAGTCAGCTGGCGGGGGGGGGGGGGATCCAGAGGGCGAAGCCCGCCGAAGATGGGCAGCGCGGCTAGTAATTGTATTTTTTCCTAACTATATTTTGATCAAATGTCGACTTGGCATGCCCCATTCAAGAGTCCCAAGAGTAACCCGAACCCGAATAGGCTGGAGATCCTGGGTTCGGGATTTGATCAACTAACTTTAAATACCTCCTCTCTGAGCTGAGATGCTAGAGGTGTTGACTAATATAATTAGGGCAGGTTATTCTAAATACCTTTCGTTGTTATAAGGTGTAAAATAAAACAAATTTTGCTTTGGTCGAATTTCCAACCTGAAGATGGAAGCGTGGAATCGCCAAAACTGGTAAGTCTGTACAGATTAATAAGAGGGCAAAAATGAGAGATGCAGCTAAGGTTATTTCTTTATTCGTTTAATTCACACAGCTGACGTTTCGGTTTCATGTTTGGACCATCCTCAGAGCTTTAAATAATAAATTTATAAGAACAAGATAGACCTTTTCTTCCGATCATTATTCTATTCCTATTTTATCCTATTTTATTACTTTCTCTTACCCTATTTTTTTTAAATTATAATTAATCATACTCAAACAATCCAGTTATTTTCAAACAATCCTGTCCTCTCTAAAGAAAAAATATAAAAATTTAATTATATAACAAATTTTATTATTTTTCTTTGGAGAGATTTAATTATTTAATTATTAAAATTAATTGGCTTTAATTTTCCATAACTTGACCTATGAGCTCAAAGGTAGAGCTTCTGATAGCAACGGTCAAGGGTTCGCATCCCGTCCCAGGCGACAAAATTTATTTATACCAATCAATTGAAATATTAATAAATATGGACGGGGTAAATGGACTCCGATGCCGAAAGAGACCTTAAAACGAATAAAAAAAAAATTCATAAGAGAAGACAAAACTCAATGATTTCCAATGAGCAAATTCTGGCGTATTTTGCCCTTCCCCTTTTGAGAATTTGGGGACCCGAGTATTTTCTTGGACTCTCCATAACGTCCTCTACGTGACAGACAGACAGACAGGCGTACATTTCATTATTATATAGCTACTAGACGCAAAGCCCCGCCTTCGGCGGGGCTTGTCTCAGCGGGGGCTGCGCCCCTGGACCCCCTTGCTCGCCTACTTTATACATACCGGTACATACATACATTTTCCCTTTTCATTTATATATATATATATAGAGTTTATTTTAACGGTTAATTATTCATTAACTTAAGATTTTTTGTGAATAATATCCCTTTCCGGGACTCTCCCGGTACACAGACAAAAAATTTACGCCGATATTTTAGAATTCAAAATGTAAATAAATAAAAAAAATGTAAACATGGGTAAATATTTATATTTTGTTACCATGGCAACCCTTTCTCCTAATTTTTATTTTTTTCTTATTTTAACGGTTAATTACTCATTAACTTATTGTTATTTGTGAAACAAAACCTGTCCGGGACACTCACAAACATGCACAAAAAATGTCATCATAATTGGTTCAGTCGTTTAGGAGGAGTTCAGTCACATACACACGTACAGAAGAATTATATATATAAAGAAGAAGATAGAAGAGATAGGTATTAAATTACAAATTTTCTAAAGCAAATCACAGCCACCATTTTGAATAAATATCCCACATTCAATCTATTCTATTTCAATTCAATTGAATTTCTTTTCAACTTCTTTATCATTAAATAAAAGAAAGAAGGACATGGCAAAATTTGTTCTTTTTTGTGTGTGTTGTTTTTGGTGTATGTTTTAACGAAGAGTAGGGGTGTTATATTTATATGTTGTTGTTGTTGTTGTTGTTAGTTGCTGCTTCATTTTATATTCAAAACTCTCTTCTCATTCGTATAAAGAGAGAGAAAGAGGAATTCCCTAGTGTGGCACGAACTTTTTTTTTCACTCTCTCTTTCTCCCACTCGTTATTCGTTCTGACGACTAACAACAATTTAATTTAACTCTCCACTTTTTTTTTTTTTTATTCCTTTTAAATATTTGTACACTCAATTATAAAAGTGTGTATATTTTTAAAGGTAAAGAAAGAGCAGAGTTTTTTAATTCTCGGCTCTTCGTTCCATAGAGACAATGTTAAATCCCCATATGGGGATCCCCTTTCCAACTTATTACACATTTTAAAAATATTATTTCCAATTCTTATGAAATTTTGTATTTATTTACGATTCTATATTGTGTATAAAATGTCCAAATATGAGATTAAAATTTTGAAAAATAACCATAGTTTATTTCAAGCAGTCAACATTTAAAATGCAAGTTTGAAACTAAGGTGCTATCGGAAACTAAATATATCTCGACACAAAAAATCTGGTGTGACCAGCACGGTGCACAACTTTCTCTTGCCGAAGGGTAAAGAAAGTAGTGTGCCAGTCACACCAGATTTTTTTGTCCAACGAATATAATTATATTTCAGTGGTTCCCAACCTTTTGTGGCCCATCGCCCCTTTCTGGAGATTGACTAACACTTATCGCCCCCTTTTCAATTTCATTGTATGTAACAGAACTATACCTGTTGTACAGTGAGGGACAATATTAAGTCCCACCCATGCTTTTTTCTACTTGTAATTACTTCATTGTTCTTATAATGTAGAAAAAAATAAAATCTTTATTGGAAATTTTCTAAGTTTCCATTAAAAAAAAATAAATAGAATCTTTTCTTTAAAAACAATGAAATAATCATAAGTAGAAAACGCATGGGTGGAACTTAATATTCTCCCTCACTGTACATACACCAAATTTACCTGTTTCAAATTGAATCAAATTTATAGATTCTGCATCTGCATTTTCGTGCAAAACATGATTTAAAATTTTTAACAAAAAAGTAGCCAACTACTTTATTTCAAAGATAAAAATAAATCAAGTTCTTCAAATAACGTTTTTTTTTTATTTTTTTTATTTTTACATTTGACCCGTTTTCTTTTCAAAGTGAATAAATACAATAACTGCAGAAATAGGGACCGAAATGTTGACATTTTTTTTAGTTAAATTGTATTATTAATTACAAACTACAATCAAATTAAGCACAATTAATGGCAAAAATTTATTTTTGAAAACTACTTAATAGAAACAAAAGTGACGTTTCGATTCTAGATTGGAATTGATTCTTCATAATATTTTATTTTTATGACAATTTTTTGTCCTCTTCTATCCTGGCCATCTTCTAAATGGGATATTTTTTTTTTTTATAATTTTTCTAAACTCTAATAATTTTCCCCCTATGATCTTACGATTACTCATCGCCCCCCCGCTTATTTATTGCCCCCCTGAAAAATCTAATCGCCCAGGTTGGGAACCACCACAAGATACCAACAAGTGATACTACAGCTATAATCAGCCGAAACACTCCAATAATGTGTGTTTATTACTAAATAGAGGCTCAATTAATTTGCTGCATTCTCTTTCCTTTTCAATATATCCGCTACAGCCACGCACTAGTATTCAATTTTTTTATTTATTTTTTTTTATTTTTGGGCATCTGAGATTTTGAAAATGACCGAAATAAGAGACGCCCTAATATTCGTAGGATTTAATTTATTGATTATATATAACTTATATATCATACAAAATGAAGAAATTTTATCATAATTATATCCTTGTTATTGTGAGATGACGGCAATTATTAGATCGCCGTCCGATCTCGTAAATAATAAATAAACCCTCTCTATTCATGTCAAGTTAGTCTGAATATAAAAATAGAAGAGTGGGGGAGATTAAAAAATTACATCAAAGGGCGCTAATCACAAGTGAATTGTCGCCAATGAATGGACAGACACAAAGGGCGGCTCGAGTTGCCATTCATAATGAATGACACGTCACTGGTAGTAAAAGGTGTAGGGTAGTAAAGGCGAGGCGAGGCGAGGCGTCCATTCATTCATTCTCTCTTTCATTGAGCACGGCAACAATCACTTTCATTTTTACTTTCTTTTACCTATATAAGAAAGTATTGGATTCATGTCAAAAAATTTGGTTTCGAGATTTTGATGGAAATACACGTTTTGAGGTCCCCTGAATCCAAAAAAGTGGTTTTCGCAAAATGGTCTGTCTCTGAGCAAAATATCTCAAGAACGAAAAGAGCTAGGTGGTTGAAATTTTATATTTAAGTTAGGCACCCCCATGGGACGTGACACGAAGCTTTTGAACAAAATCGACCAAAGAGTACTAGTACTTTACTGATGCACCTTTTCAGTTTTTTTCGATTTTCTCAAAATTCGCTTCAGCGATTTTTCTATTAAATTCAAAAATCTATTATTTGTTAGATTCTCTTTAAAATGTATATTCCCATTTTGTCATTGAAATTTTTTGAAGACCACTTTACTCTTGTCTCTTGTACTTTATAGGAAGATAGGAGAAATGGTTGCCATGGTAACAAAATATAAATATATTCCCATATTTGTAAATTTTACATCTAGATATCGGTGGAAACCAAATATAACTTATATCGACTCAAAAAAATCTGTTGTGGTAAGCACATAACACAATTTATAGAAGGTAAGAGAAAGTTGTTTGTGCTGTGCGACCAGTCACACCAGATTTTTTTATTCCTACTCTGAATACGTCTCTCAGTTGTCTGAACACCACCGAAGACGTCTTTCTTCTTAAAATAGTTCTCGTTAATCCTTCCCTTTTGTACACTAACAAATTAATTTTAAATAAAATGTAATACACAAAAGTTTAATTTATTTTTTTTTTTTTACAGGCGGAAATTTTAGATGAAGATCAAATGACAAGTGAGTATTGATATTCTTTATTCTATCCAGTGTGTGTATATGTGCCCGTGCATACTTTTTGAATAGTGGGTTAACTAGCCTTATTATTTAAACATATTAAATAAACATTATCAAACATAATAAAATTACGAATTTTAACATTAGCTATGTAAATTTGGACAACCCTTCTATTTTATTAACAATTCAAGTCTTTATAAATGGAATGTCCGCTTTGCTTATAACCCTGGCAATAACAAATTTGCGAGATGAGTTTGTGTTTGATTTGGTAAAAATTGCGCCCCTGGAGTCGATCCAGGAGCTCCACGCTTTCGCGGCGATGCACAGTGTTTCAAAATGCTATTCTAGCTGGACAAAATTCAAAAAAATTTTTCTGTAATTAAGTTTGAATCTCTTGCAAATCATTCTCTGATGTCTATACCTGTCCGGGAATTTCTCAGTTTATGCGGAGATTGTTTGTCTTTTGGTCGTAAAAAAGGGTCAAATTCAATTCTCAATTTCTACACATTTTTACCATTCCTAACTTGTACGATAATTCTAAGGCACATTCAACAAAAATTGCTCAACTGTTGTCAATTCTCTTCTTTTAGACTTCTATCTAATGATGTGTACTTTTAAAATTATATTATAACAATATACTGGTAATTAAGAGATAATTAAGTTACAAAATGAATTATAATTAAAACAATTTTGTTACTTTATTTATGCAAATAAAAAATTTCTCCGTTAGTCTCCTTCTGTTGGTGATAATGTTTGATTAGAAGGAGTATTTATTGTAAACTCTACCATACTCCTTCTATTCAAACATTATTTCCAAAAGGAGACTAATGGCCCTCGGGGCATGGTGTAGAGGTTAGCGTGCTAACCTCGTATACCAAACGTCGCGGGTTCGGACCCCAGGCAGTCCGATGATTTTATTTAAGACAATTGGATACCAGATGACTTAAATAGAAATGCCAAAAACATGAAAACTTGAGACTTTATCCCCTAAAAAAATAAAGAAAATTAAAAATATTTATTTTCTTCAAATACTAAAAATGAAAATTTATAAAAATTGGCTTAAGGTGCGCGTCTCGGGGTGCTAATTTTGGGACTTTCCAGCGGCCACAATTTAGAAGCTATCGACCTCAAATTTTTTTTTAAATTAAAGCTATTTAAAATATCTACAACTTATAGAAGCCCTTTTTTTGATTTTCGAAAAAAAAAATTTTTTTTTAAATTAATCGCATTAAATAAAAGATATTTTAAAAAAAGGAGCTCTATAAGTTGTAGATAATTAAATTAGTAATCATTGTGTTAAAAAATAATTAATTTTTTGCCTTTAATTAATTAGCTGGAAAGTCTAGAATGAAATGCAATTTGTCCCTTGTTTTCCTATGGGGAACACTAACGCCATCTCTTGCCGCCTAGAGGAACTCGGTAGTCAAAAGCTTTCTAACGACTTTTCGAGACGCGCACCTTAAATAAGAATGCCTGGACCCCAAATATTAATATATATATTAAATCAATAACGGTTATCGTAAATATCTTATATGGCCTGAGTTGCCGAAAAGACAGTGTGAAGAGAATTGACAATAGTTGAGCAATTTTTGTTGAATGTGCCTTAGAATTACCGTACAAGTTAGGAATGGTAAAAATGTGTAGAAATTGAGAATTGAATTTGACCCTTTTCCACCCATAAAAGACATACAACTCCCGCAAAAACTGAGAAATTCCTGGCCATATCCTGTTCATATAGACATTAGAGATTGGTTTGCAAGTGATGCAAACTTGATTATAGGAAAAATCTTTTGGAATTTTGTCCAGCTAGAATATCAATTTGAGCCACTGTGCGATGTAAGGCCGTACAGACGTAGTGAAAACTCGGAATTTTAGTAGTAAGAAATTAACAGGAACTTCCACAGTAGTAACTAATATATTTTAGTTTGAATATTAGGCTGGGATGAGTAGAGTAAAGGGGTTGGAGAGAAATAACCAGCAACTTTACAGCTCCACCTGACGTCCTTTTATTTGGCAGATATTTCGATGCGTAGAACACACATCATCTTCAGTGCCTCGAGGATATAGTAGGTGGGCTTAGTCTATTTATATCAAATGCCTTAGGGGCGTTAAACATAGTGGTGAGGTGCCTTCTCTGAGGTGCCTTCTCTATCAGCTTAGAGAAGGCACCTCACCACTATGTTTAACGCCCCTAAGGCATTTGATATAAATAGACTAAGCCCACCTACCTATCCTCGCGGCACTGAAGATGATGTGTGTTCTACGCATCGAAATATCTGCCAAATAAAAGGACGTCAGGTGGAGCTGTAAAGTTGCTGGTTATTTCTCTCCAACCCCTTTAATATATTTTATTTTATCTGGTTGCAGTGGTTGCGTCGAGCTTTTTCAATGTTCGATTCCGGCCGAACAGGACGCATTGAAAAAGAAAAAGTTAGAACAATTTTGAACACTCTTGGCCTCATGATTGACGAAATGGAACTCGATGCTCTCATCGACTTGGAGGATCCTGATGGTGAGAATGTTCATTTTGTTGAATATTGCACATTAAATTACATCTATATCTGAATGTTAAAATAATGTTTTTCTACTCTATTTTAGGGTTGCTAAAAACCTATCCAAAGCCTTCTCTTGTTTGGGAGATTAGGGTCTTTTTTTAGGTCTTTTTCTGCTTCTCTGGCCTAAATGGCCTAAATGTACCTTAACTGAGAGATACTTTATTCTTTATCTCTAATTCCTCGGTTTATGTCTTTAGCTAGCTGATTATATATGAGTAGAGACACTGAATAAAGAAGTTAAGCTTATAATCCTGAACGTAGAAAGAACCGCACTATTTATCCAATTTCCTCTAATGTCTACAATGGTGGTGGAGTCAGAAATCTTCTTTTATTCAAATTTTCACCCTCTGACGCCCCGAGATCTAGGACATCTTCAGAGATGCATACATTCAATTTACAAAATATGAAAAGCATATTTAGGTGCAAGTTGTGGCTGTATATCTTTAATGAAGGAAGAATGGAGCCAAGAAAAAAATTCTCTGAATGCTTTACAATATACTATCATATATGTACGAGCGTATATAATGAAAAATTTGGCTTAAAATATAATGGTTACTGATGCGAGTTTTAAATATATCTATCATAGTTGAAATAGGCCGAAAGGTCTCCAGCAGATTGGTAAAGCAATCAGAATTTGCCTCCAGACTTCTTTCAGGAAAGCATATGAGCACTCAACATTTCCAATGAAATGATAGACAGGAAGAGAGGATGTCAGCCAAAAGGAGAGCCTCTATCGAATAAAAATCTCCATTCAGAAGACGTTTCGGGTTTAATTAAATAAATCCATCATCAGTTCTTAAAAGATTATTGGCAATCTCAAGGTGTAAACCAGTGAGATGCAGATAGAGTTATATAACAACTTCTTCTGAATGGAGATTTTTATTCGATAGAGGCTCTCCTTTTGACTGACATCCTCTCTTCCTGTCTATCATTCTAATCGTTGAACAGCCACTTCTTTTATCAACATTTCCAATGAATTTAGAATACAAATAGAAACCTGGCTGGCCATAATCTAGTACGTGAATTTTTTCCGAAGATTCAGCATGTGGTCTGCTCACAGCAAAACATAAAGAAATGACCAAAAAAAAATTCTCCTTCCCCTCTTTCGAAAATTTGGCTGCACATTTCTTGTTTATTTTTCTGACCCCATCACCATTAAGCCTACAGCCTCATCTCACCAACCGATAAAATTTATGATCAAAACGCTAGAGCGATAATAAGATTCTTCTCCAAAGAAATCTCTGAATCAAGGAGAACAAAATTTATTTTATTCTTTAACAAAAATTCAAATCCTTCTGATTCTCTTCATACAAAATAAATTTCCAAGTTCGATTAAAGTATGTTTATTATGTAATTCCTTTCCCAAAACAAGGAGAATTGCCAAAACAATAAAACCAAAAATCTCTTTTATTGTCACAAGTTTAGGGCTTTTTTTCCTCCAAATAATACAAACAAATGTTTGTTTGTCTAGATAATAAAATCTAATATAATTTTTTTTTTTTTTTTAGAGACTGGAAAATTGACCCTGAATTCATTCTGTCGAGTGGCGACACATTTTCTGGATGAAGATAATGCAGAAGTAGTACAAAAAGAACTGAAAGAAGCCTTCCGTCTTTATGACAAAGAGGGTGAGAGTTTCCAAAAAATAAATGTATTACGACTTGTACGAATGATGCATTTCAAAACAGCATCGTAGACGTGTGCGAGGAAAGTAGGAGGTGGGGCAGAAATAAAGCAGGGACATCAATCAATCTTAATAATTTTTAAATTATTTTCTCCAATTACAAGGTAAATTTCCTATTTCGTCCTCCCCTCCTATGAGGGAGGATGAGAGAATCCTAGAGATTTTCATAAATAAGAGTGATTCTGGTACAACTAATCAATCTCCGCAGTTCCAGGATCAGAATTTTTCAATCAATTATTTGATGATAAAAGGATAAGAAAAAATCTCGTGATTTGAATAAAATTTGGTAGATAAAATCCATGTTCTTTGCAGTTTTAGTTAGAGTGTGAAATAGAGTCTAATATATTTAAACCATTTTCAGGTCATTGCAGAGCTTAAGTTCTAAGATGTGTTGTTCAAACCGGCATGAATAAATTTGAACGAAACGTCTATCTATAGACAAAGCAGCAGATATGTGTACAATTCTATTTAAATAATTATCACAGTCATTACCATCGTTGAGAGGTTAGAAGGGTTGACAAATATCAATAATGCTTAAAGCCACGGGGAGCGGGTTCGAAACCTAGACTGTTCGAGGATTTAAATGGATATCAAATGGCAGAAATAAATCTTTGGATACCAAATGGTAGAAATAAATCCAGACATTTCTCAGTAGCTATCAATATTGACATTTGTCAACACCTCTCGCCTGGGCAACCTAATCTATCAGAGTTTAATAATGATTATCAAAGGGTCAAAAAAAAGTATAGTCTAAAGTTAGGGTTACCAGACCAGAAGATTTCGTCCGGATAGTCCGGATTTACAACACGTCTCTGATTTGGCGTCCGGATCTGAAAAATGTCCGGATTTTACTAAAATGAACCGGAAAAGTGGCCAAATTGGGGAATTTTACTCCGAGCCTCCCTACATGTTATCTAACTGTATGAAATAGGATCCGACCGAAACAAGATTTTCACCCGAAACCGAAACCGAATTTCGACCTCAAACTTAGTTTCGGCCGAAACCGTAACCGAAACCGAAACTTGAATTTCCTATCAGGGGCGTATAAAGAAATTCTTTTCGGGGGGGGGGGGGGGGGGGGCCTTAACTCAAAAATTTTTCTGCAGAAAATTTTTTTTAAAGAAACTAAATTTTTTCTGACCCGCGGAACATTTCCCCTTTTTGCGGTACCAGTTTTCCGCCCTTCATAAAAAAATTTTCCCCGCTCTTAAAATCATTTTACCTTTTTTTTTTTTAGTTTTTTCCCTCAAGTGCAAATCATTTCACCTTTTTTTTTTTGCGTGCGAGACTCATCCCATCTTTTCAAACTCAGGTTTCGGCCGGCCGAAAGTTTCGGTTACTTTTTGGCCGAAACCGAAACCACAGCCGATACGAGGATTTTTGGCCGAAACCGAAAATTCGTTCGGTTCCTAGTATGAAGTATTTAATGGAATTTAAGTGATAGTGTGACCCCGGGCTTGGAGTAGTTGGTAGGGCGCCTACCTTGTATACCAAGGGTCGGGGGTAAAAACGCAGATTTCAGTGCCTGATTTTCAAAAAAAAAACCTCCAGACCCTCTGGAAGTAGTTTGTCCAGATCTGCCCTCAATAAATTATGGAAACGCTATCTCAGATAACTTTATTGAAATTCTATGCGCTATTTATCATAAAATTTTGAGATAACTTCGATTATAAATAAAATACCTTTTCTTTCCTTATTTCAAGAAAACAATAATTCTTTTTAATCACCTGGAAATTTTCTTTCCATTAGTTAGAAAGCATTAGAAATAGGAGGTGGAGGGGGAGGGGGAAAGTAATAAATACGTGTCAATTATCTTAATTACATACCACTGATAAATGAAGCAAATAATACAAAAAAAAAAGGAACGCATTTCTATTTTAATAGTTCCATTCTTTAAGATGAGTTATAATAAATTAGGTCAATTATTTCATTTTCCTTAATCTATATAATAAATGAAATGGATAAAATCAAAAATGGCGTCCCGCTCTGGGCGTTTTGCCAAATGGTCGTCTTGTTTCCCCGACTCTTTCAACTCCCGAAGCATTCAAACCATTAAATTGATCTATTTTTCTTATTTTGAAATATGATGTTTTATTTAATCTCACTTTTGTGAATTAAATTTAATTTTTTTTTTTTTTATACACCAAAAATATGATAATCATGAAATATTTCAATACGAAATTGGAAAATATTTTTAAATCCATCCATAAATCAAAGAGATCAAATAATAAATAATTAAATGATATTTTGTTCTTTTTTTTCGACAATTGTGAACATTTATTTGTTTAAATTGTTTAGACTCACTTCTTGTGACTGACCACTAGTTACCCGAGCTAAGGCTGGCATATTTTTAAAGTGAAACTTTTATTTGATCCTCTCAAATTTTTTCGCTCTTCGATCAGCATGTCGCGTTACAAGCCCTCACGTCAAAGGCCGTGACGCTACAAGCCATGACGACAAAAATAGGAAAGTTCAAATTTATAATATTTTTTTTATTTATTAGGGGTGACCCCTCATTCATATCCTTCAAATACATATATACAAAAATCTCTATATAATAATATAGTAAAATAATAGAGCAAATTTAATATATATGATGAATTATAATAAAATAATTGTGAAATTTAATTATTTAATTTTTAAATAGATAAAATATAATTTTTAAAATAATTTAAAATGATTCAAATTTCAATTACTAAATAAATATTGTTCTCAGTTTTTAACATGCGTCTATTGATTTCCCATTTTCCAATTATTAAGTTAAGATTAAAAACGCAAATTAATTGAATAATTTTCTGAAATTTTTCAGTTAAACGCCTACGATCCCAAAAAAAAGTTTCACTTGCATTGTGGTTTCATAAAACGACACAATGATTTTTAATAAAGCTTTTTTCAAGCTTCCCCCTCCCTTCATCTTTGTCAGATTCTCTATTTAAAATAAAGTTTCAAATCCGAATGAATATTTATCGAGAAATCTATATAACTTATATAATTGCGGAGTGTGTCCATCTGTCTATCTGTTCTTCCGTATGTGCCCCAACCCGAGTAAAAATGCTCGAGGGATCCATACGCCCGCAGCAGGTCTGCATAGTGAACCTTTAGGGACACACAAGGATACACAGGCCCCATATCGAGGAGGCAATGGCTAAACCGCTAAGCTGAGGATTACGGAGTCTGAAGTCTCAACACGACTCGGGTTCGAATCCAGCTTGCCGCAAATAATTCAGACATCCTGCCGAAGTCTCCTCTTAGGGTAGGAAAGGGGGATAGCCCCACCGCGGTATCACAAAGGGCCTAATTGGCCTAAGTTGTGTTCCCTCTCTGGGAAGGGCCTCTTCAACTTAACCTAGCCTAGAGCTACCATTTTATAATCTCGTGACAGGATTTACATAAAATCTTAAGGGGCTCTCCCACTGGCAAAAATTTTGAAGATATCGTCTTTGTGCGCAATATATTGAAAGTGGGTGGAGAAATTTTGTAGCCCTAACTTGAACTTTTTCTTCTATTAGACCTATATGTATTTTGGTATAATTTATTTTTCCTATCTTCACCATTAAATTAATTTTGGTTCATAGCCTGAAAAATTAAGGATTAAGTACTAGTACTAGTACTCTTTGGGCGATTTTTTAAAAGCTTATTTTCACGCTCCCGGGCGGTGTGTAACTTAAATATAAAATGTTTTTTTAGTGATTCCCTTAAAACAAAATCGGCCCACTGGGCTACAGAGAATGTTAATTTATAATAAAATTAATGTGTTTATATATACATATTTATACAATAAATTTCTCAGTAACATATATACATATTGATTGACGTTTTTGTCAATAAATTTTAACCACAGACTGGCTGCGTTGATAGACAGGTGAAGGTTGACAAAAAAAATATCAAAATATCACAATGTTTGTTTAATTTACTCTAGTATATATTTATATATCCTGACCCTTAAATAAAAAATATACTAAAGGGCGTATGCATTAGGTTTTATTTTTATGCATTGAATGAATGCTTTAAGTAATCGTCATTCTGAATGTTTTATTTCAAAAGTGTCTCTTTTTGTCGTTAGATATAAATATTTTTGAATTATTCAATTTTGATTGCAACGAGGAAAGAAAAGTGTCTTTTTATGGCTCCTTAATCACTGTCAATGCATGACTCAGGGGTCACACTGACTTATTTCAGAGGTTTTTAATATTTCCCGAATGAATTTAAGAATACATATGGGTACATATCAGTAAAGTACGAGACTGAAAAAAAAAACAATTTTTAGTATGATGACTTAAAATTTTCGAATAAAATATCATTTTTCAACTTCTAAAGTTTCACGAGAAAGCTGAAAAAATTTCATAAAAAAAGTTACGTAAAAAATAAACCAAATTTCAAGAATAATTGGTTTATAACAAAAAAACAAAAAAATATAGAAGCAATCGTCGGCACATCTTGAAATTAGAGGGGATAATTGTAGAATTAGTTGAAGTTTTTTTTGAGTTAAAAAAAAAAAATAAAAAAAAAATGGTCGATTTAAAATTAGGGTTTTTCAAAAAAACTGAAATATTTCATATATCCGGGCATCTGAAATAATTTTTGTATTTTTTTCTGAAAACTACATTAAAAAACAAAATTTTTATAAACTTGCGGGGTTCGAAATATCAATTTTAAAATAAGTTATAGTTATTTGAAAAAAAGAGCAATTTTTTTCATAAATCCATAACTAAGTCCTGAAGAGGGTTTCGAACCGAAACATCGACTAGAAAAATTGAGATTTTGGGGATCTAATATTATTCTAAACATCTGATAAGAACTTGAGTAGAACATGCATAATATGTAATTGAAAAAAAAAAACTAATTTTTCTTTGATTTCCCTATTTCCAGATAGAGGTTATATTCCAACATCAAGTCTCCGAGAGATTCTGGCTGCCCTGGACGATCAACTGACAGCTGACCAATTGGATGAAATGATTGCTGAGATTGATACTGATGGATCAGGCACTGTCGACTTTGAAGGTCAATCAGTCATTCAGAAATCATGCAAACAAATCTGCTTTCGATAACAACCTCCACCTCTCTCTGCGTATTCCCCACTGACTGCTAGAGCATAGCATACTGATAACGGAACGGAATATATAAATATTATATTTAAAGGGAAAAAAATTTCCTTTCAATAAATTATTCAGAATAAATTAGAGAAATTTCCATGAGGAAGAAAAAAAAAAATTATTTTCTATATTTAAATTTTTATAAAAATTTATTTTTACTTTAAAGGGGGTTCAGGAGCGACGTCTAAACGTACTTTTAAAAAAACTAGACTATTATAAGGTCAATGCGGTTTTTTTAAATGAATTAAATTCATAAGAGATTATTGGGACATCGAGCTATAATTTTTTTAATGACTTATTAAAAAATTATAGCAATTAATTTTTTTGTTATCAAGCAAATACAAAAAAAACAATCTGTCGCAATAATCTTTAATTTTTTTTAAATTTAAAAATGAATTTATTGTTATTATTAATCACATATTAAAATTTTTATCCTATGCCAAACGTCGCGGGTTCGGACCCAGGCAGTCCGATGATTTTATTTAAGCCATTTGGATACCAGATGGCTTAAATAAAAATGCCTGGACCCACAATATATATATTAATTACAACGGTTATCGTCAAAGTCTTAAATGGCCTAAGTTGCCGAAAAGACTGTGTGAATGTGTGTGTGAGTGTGAGTGCGAATGAGAAAAAGTGTGAATGTTTAAAAAAAAAAAAAGAAATTTTTAAAATAAGCTTAGATGATTTATTTAAAAATCAACTGTCAAATTAGTTCAGCATTCTTGCAATAGATGGCAGGCTAGTCTAACAGACGATATAGTATTAGCCTATATCTGACCTATATTTATATATTTTTATGCTTTTATAAAAGATACATAATATATAATAACATTTATAAAGTATTACAAATCTAATTTATAGGGCTGATATTTCTTGAGATCTAAAATTATCTTAAAATTAATAAGTTTAAAATAGATTTCGTTATTTCATCTTACTTGTATGTTGCTGCTATTCATGTTTATATTATCTGGTAAAATATCAAAAAAGGAATTATTCATATTTATAAATTTATTCAAATTGGTTCCATTATTTTTTTTAATTTTTTTTTTTTTTTTGTTTATTATTTGAATTTTTTTTTTTAAATTTTACATCAGTAAATTTGTTTTCATAACATCAAAACAAAGAATATATAATTATAAAGAATGTAAGGCTTTGTTTCATGAGCAAAATATTTAAACAAAATGCATCAGCTTGTTAAACGTCCTCCAGTAGCCAAACAGTACTTCCGCAATTCTCCATTGTATATGTATACACGTTGGATCAGGGGCGTATATAAGGGGGGAAGGGGGGGGCGAGGGGGCCCGGACCCCCCGAAATTTTCCAAACCCATATATAGGGCAGAGTTGGCAGGTTTTATCCCGCCGAGTATAATACACGGTTTTATACATGTATAAAACTATTGCGGATAAAACTAGGCCGATGTATAAAAAGTATAAAACTGTAAAAAACCAACCCCCCCCTAAAAAAACAGCTTAAAAGCTTTTCATATTTTATAATGTTTTAAAGTATTGACGATGTTGTTTGCTTTTTATTTAGTGAATAATATAATGAAAATGTTAATAATTGAAAAATGAAATTTTATTTGAATTTCCTTTCTCGTCGGGTTTGCGCATGCGCATCCAAGTTTTATACAAGTTTTATCCGCGATTTTTGTATAAAACTGCAAAATTGTGTATAAAACCCAACTGATATAGGCAGAGTTGGGTTTTATACACGATTTTGCAGTTTTATACAAAAATTGCGGATAAAACTTGTGTGAAACGTATAAAATGTAAAAAAACGTATAAAATGTATAAAACTTGAATGCGCATGCGCAAACCCGACGAGGAAGGAAATTCAAATAAAATTTCATTTTTCAATTATAAACATTTTGTTTATATTATTCACTAAATAAAAAACAAACAACATCGTCAATACATTATAAAATATGAAAAGCTTAAGCTGTTTTTTTTTTCAGGGGGGTGGTTGTTTTTTTACAGTTTTATACTTTTTATACATCGGCCTAGTTTTATCCGCCATAGTTTTATACATGTATAAAACCGTGTATTATACTCGGCGGGATAAAACCTGCCAACTCTGCATATAGGGATATACAGACATCAACACAACAAATTTTTCCGCAGGACGGAAAACTTTGGTTCCGCAAAAAATTTCGTGTGAAAAAAATTTAGTTTCTTAAAAAAAAAATTTTCCGCAGAAAGATTTTTGAGTTCGGGCCCCCTCCGAAAAAAATTTCTATATACGCCCCTGCGTTGGATCCTCAATAGCCGAAAAAGATTATTGAAAAGATCAATATTTCATAGTGTTGCGATCAGGGCCGGAACTAGGAGATTGTTTTTTTAGGGGGGGGGGGGGGAGGCAAAATATAATTTGCCGCCCCCCTCAAAATTTTCTATACAAAATTCATATCATTTTAAGGTGCGCGTCTCGGGGTGCTTATTTTGGGACTTTCCAGCGGCCACAATTTAGAAGCTATCGACCTCAAATTTTTTTTTAAATTAAAGCTATTTAAAATATCTACAACTTATAGAAGCCCTTTTTTTAATTTTCGAAAAAAAAAAATTTTTTTTTTAGATTAATCGCATTAAATAAAAGATATTTTAAAAAAAAGGAGCTCTATAAGTTGTAGATAATTAAATTAGTAATCATTGTGTTAAAAAAAAATTAATTTTTTGCCTTTAATTAATTAGCTGGAAAGTCTAGAATGAAATGCAATTTGTCCCTTGTTTTCCTATGGGGAACACTAACGCTATCTCTTGCGCCTAGAGGAACTCGGTAGTCAAAAGCTTTCTAACGACTTTTCGAGACGCGCACCTTAACTTTTTTTAATAAATCTTTCTTTGATTGCCGCCCCCTGATATCTGTCGCCCGGGGCACATGCCCCCCCCCCCCCCTAGATCCGGCCCTAATTGCGATATTAAATTAGACCTGATCGCTTTATTTTCATTTGAATTTCCTAGCCAGGCTCCTGCTAATTCCCCTCCACCTAAATCACTTCAAACCAAACCAGTTTCGGGTCGTAGCCATCTATCGGCACCATATGAAGTTATATCATTTCCTCTGTTCATTTTTAACCACAGAGTATATATACAGACTATGTATATATATATGTTTTTAACTAATCGATCGATTATAATATCTATAATAATCCTATTCCAAATTCCTTTTAAATGGTGCAGAGGATGTTCTAGTTTGAAAAATAGTTTTAAGAAAGGTTAATTTATCAAAGGAACGATTTTGACAATTTCAAATTTAATTAAATGCGCCAATTTAAGGGGTGATAGAGGATAAAGAGAAGTTCACCATCTTTTTATCTCCTTCCATGACTTACTTATTTTATTATCGGTGATGTATCGGTGTTAATTAAGGTTATAATTAATGTCATAGTACAATATATTTAAAAAAAAGTTTTTATAATGTTCTACAGTTTATTTTATAATTGACAGATTTTCTCAAAGGATTTTTCGTAATAAAAATATAAAAATGTTTTTAAGGTTAATTCGACCTAATATTAATTCAAAATTATCTTTATTATTTAATTCTAATCAATCAGGTATTTATAAAATGCATTAAATTCTATCTTTGTTTTATTATCATATTATAAATTTAATTCTTTTAGCTCCAATACGAAATCTTTCTTCAATCAATTTGCCATCAAATTTAATAAATTCCAAAATTTCTGTTCCTATTTACCAATCTCAAAGAAATGCAAATTTTTTTAATAGGCGTAAGTATAAGTATAAATTATTTATTTTCTTTACTTGATATTTATTTTTAAATAATTTCTATTTAACGGGATGTGTTGATATAAATAAATCATTTTAATTTAAAACCTAATTTTACTGTTAATTAATTTGTGTAAATCTATAGTTTCAGCTGAACAATTATGGAAAGGCGTAACCAGTGTCAGTAATGCTGGTAAAAAAAGAGGACGAGGAAAAGGAGTTGGTAAAAAATTGGCAAAAAATCTCAACAGAGGGCAAATTATTGGTGTTGGTAGGTATAATTTATTTTTATAATAATAGATTTAATATACTCAGTTTACCTATAAGTATATATATATATATATATATATATATATATATATATATAGGCCTATATTAAATGTTCTGGTAGCCTTCCACGACTGCTGTATGTAAAGACAAGTTTTCTCGGTTCAAGTCGATTTGAATATTGCGATTTACTTGACGTTTCGGCTTTCCTTTTGGAGATTGTGAGATAATAGTGTAGGAGGGTGGTTTACGAGGTCACAGTCTTGCTGGTCCCCAGGTATGGTTAGTGGATGTCTCAGATGTATGGATTTGTCTCAGATCTAGAGGGAGGTTGGTTGTGTGTTTATGTTGACTTCGGGCCTCAATCTGTTTAGTCCCCAAGTCGAAGTGTTACGTGGTCTCTCCGAAGCTTGCCTTTGAAACGTGGGTATTGAAGTGTTGATTGGTGCTGCTCGGGCTACGAGCCAGAGACCAGCTAACGTCTCGATATCTATTTTATATGTTCCAGAAGGCTTTCCCGACTACATGTAAGATAAATTTTTTTGCAAGAACTGTGACCTTGTAAACGACTCTCCTCCACCATTATCCTTCAATCACACTGAAAATGACCACAAAAGGAGTGTCGAAACGTTGAGTAAATCTCAACAACCAACGTGACTTAACCCGAGAAAATTTAACTTCCCATATATATATATATTATTTATTGTCTAATATAAACAAATAATCACACCAAAGAAAAAAGTATTGAAAATAATTTTATACTTTTTATATTGTTAAATGATATTTAAAAATCTTTAACATAATATTGGGTCGGCAAGAAAATATTTACGGTTTTTTACACATTGATGGATTTGTGACTTTTGTTTTGAAGGACTTTTCTCATTGTTATGATACTTCCTTTTGAGAACATTTTTGGTACTAGCCCGCCTTCGACGATAACCGTTATTTGTATAATATATATACCGTATATATATATATATATATATATATTGGGGTCAGTGGCGTCATTTCAACTTTTTTCTTGGGGGGCAAACATTTTTTTTTTCTTAAAATTTACTTACAAATGGGTACTCAAATTTGGCCAAAACATTTTTAATTTAATTAATTCTTTAATTTTGTACAATTTGTATACTCGTAGATGTATTTTGGAGTATTTTATTTAGAATAATATAAAATTTTATAAAAATCAGAGCCCTTGGGGGGGGGGGGGCAAATGCCCCCCCCCAAATGACGCCACTGATTGGGGTCCAGGCATTATAGAAATTCTTATTCTTATTCATTTGGTATCGAAATGGCGAACATTACAAAACTAATTACTTTCTTGTCAACCCAATAATTCTCTAAGAATAGATTTTTAATATAATTCTTTGAAAAATTTTCTTTATTTCTTTAATGTAATATAAAAATCATTTAATAAATAAATTTATTTTAGGGAAAGAGAATATAATTTGGCCAGGACTTAATGCTCCAATAATAAGAGGTAATGAATTAGTTCAACAAGTAAAATTAGAAGAAAATAAAGAAAGAGAAGAAGAATTGATTAAATTAAGAGATCAACAGAACGTTTTTCGACGAAATAAACTTACCCCACTTGAAAGAGGATGGAGTGGAGGCCGAATGCCCGGAAGAAAAATTGGACCTCCGGATGCCATAGGAGAAGGTATAAAGTTAATTTTCTTGATGCTCAAATTACAGTGTCTCTACTTAATCCGAAACTTCTTCTCAAAGTGAATAATATTAATACTTCTATCTGAGACTCATACATTCACTCTATTCAATTTTCAAACTCTTCATTTCATCCATTCTCAAAAATAATTTCATTTATTATAAGCTAAAATAAAACAAAATCTCTCAGACCTCAGAGCATTCAAATATGACCGAGATTTTTTTTCAAACAATCTGCCATGCTCAGTGACTGTTGTTCTAAGGAGAATAAAGCCTCAATTCCCAACCTCTTTCTCTTATAACCTCCTCGGAATTACAAAATTTCAGAGAATAGATTTGAACCTCACTGTATATTTTGTAGCTGCCGTTTCAAATGGTTGTCTTTTCCGAAGTTGAGCGTTCGGAACATCAGCAACGGATTATAAATCTTATCATCTCACCGCATCCCCCATTAACAAAATAAAATTATTATTTTTCTACCTATCCTACAATTTAAAATTTTAACTCATTTACATGAAAGATTTAGAAGTAAATCAGATAAAATGCCAGATCAAATGTTATTTTATTTTAAACTAGCCGCAATGCCAGGAGGCTTTGCCACAGGACCTTTGAAACTCCCTCGGCTGGCAAGTTTTTTACCAATTTAGGATAGATATATACATACAGATTTATTCTTTATAAAGGAGAGGTTCCCTATCCCTAATCTTAATCAATGATTGCCTAAAACCATCCCCGAAAAATTCTCTTAAAAAAAAACTCCATGAAAATCCATCCAGTTTAGGAATGCATACAGGACAAACTAACTAACATCGATTTATATATATATAAAATATTTTTAATCACACATTAATCATTTTTTAGCCACTTTCGAAGGATTTGAATCAATTGTATTAGAGGTGAGTTTTTGGTTTAGTTTTAGGGCCGGTTGCTTCACTTCTAGTCAACTAGCAAACTATTCCGACCGATAGCAAACCCTCGATTTAGTAAACAAGAACACGCTTAACCTTCGAGTTTAAAAAAATGAGTTTTTTTTACATATAATTAGCTATCTGAGCTATAAGGAAAATTTTGTAAAGTTAGCAACTTAATAAAGAGATCATTTATAAAAATTATTTGAAATAAAAATAAAAATTAATTAAAATAAATATTAAAAATTAAAATAATTAATTAAAGCTAATTGATTTTTTTAATAAAAATTTAAAAATTTCCCAAAAAAATAAATAAACAAGGCTTCTGTTAGTTAGTTAACTACGACTTAGGCTCTTATTTATCATATGATTTGCGAAACTAGTTAATTATAAGTGAAGCAACCGGGCCTTAATTTAAAATAAATATAATAATTTGACACAAAACGGATTTTTTTTTAATTTCAGATGAAAATGGTTTTCACAATGAAAGGGAATATGGGAAGAAAACGTCGACAAAGTGCGATGGTTGCGACTGGCAATAAAAATGGTTTGATTGGATTTGCAATCGGAAAGGGCATTGAAAGTCAAGCAGCCGTACGTAAGGCCAAAAAATAGGGCTGCCCAAAAGTTAATTCATGTGCCATTATATAATAATCATACCGGTAAGATATTATTTATAACTATCATTTTTTATTAATATTAATATAAATTTTATTTTATTTTTCAAGTTTTTCATGATTTCTTTTGCCAATTTGGTAAAACTAAAATTTTTGTTAGCAAGAAACAAGAAGGATATGGCCTCGTATGCCACCGGGCAATTAAATCTATTTGTGAATTGATTGGTATTAAAGATTTATACGCTAAAGTGGAAGGATCTACAAATCTGCAACATATTATAAAGGCTTTCATGCATGGAATTTTACAGCAGGTATTGCTTTTACTATACTATCAATAGTTGGGGAATGACATTTTTGAAAAAAATTAAAAAATTTTAAAGGATATTTTTTGGGGTTCAGGAGCGAGTCTAAACGTACTTAAAAAAAAAACTAGACTATTATAAGGATTTTTCAATGCGGTTTTTTTTTAATCAATTAAATTTATAAGAGATTATTGGGACATCGAGCTATAATTTTTTTAATGACTTATTAAAAATTTATCGTAATTAATTTTTTGTTATCAAGCAAATACAAAAAAGCAATCAGTCCCGATAATCTTTAATTTTTTTTAAATTTAAAAATGAATTTATTGTTATTATTAATCACATATTAATTAAGAAATTTTTAAAATAAGCTTAGATGATTTATTTAAAAACCAACTGTCAAATTAGTTCAGCATTCTTGCAATAGATGACAGGCTAGTCTAACAGCCGATACAGAATTAGCCTATATCTAACCTATATTTATATAATCATATGCTTTTATAAAAGATACATAATATATAATAACATTTATAAAGTATTTATTGTTAAAAGATCAATGAAAATCAACCAAATTTATTAAATATTATTAGCTACCATTCTGACATCTCTTGGCAAATTTTTGAATTACTTGATTTTTTGGGGATACTTTTTATGACACACAACGCCATCTTATCGGGAAAAACATGCGTAACACCTTCGCTCCGTTCCCCCTTAAAGAAATATGTTGACAAATCATACCTATTTAATTTTAGTTATATTTTAATATTAAAAATAATTTTTTTTTTCTATTTAGAAAACTCATCAAGAATTGGCGGAAGAAAAAAAATTACATTTAGTGGAATTTAAAAAGGAAGATGATAATTTTCCCAGAGTTGTCGCATCACCTTCGGCTTGTAGGACATTAGACGAAATTCCTCCCGACGAAGTCTTAGATTTCACTCAAGTAATTGTTTCTCTTCTAATTAATTTTTTATTTCATTTAATTAATCAAAATTAATGTTTCTTTTTTTTAGCATGTGATGAACAATAAAGTTATTCTTCCAAGGAAAAAAATGGGTTCCCTTCTATACAAAATTACCTTCATATCAAAAACATTTGAACCATCTAGAGAAAAGGAGAGGACTAAAACAAGTAAATAATAAATGGGCTTTATTTATTGTGATCTAAATGTTTAAGACCTCACTTTGACGAATTCATTTCTTTACTAAAACATTATTTTTTTAATATAAACTAGGACCACTTTAGTTATACAGAGTAGTTTACTTGAAATTCGAAAAAAATAATTTTAATTAAAAAGACATATTGATTTCTCAAACTTTTCCGAACTTTAGCCGCGTTA